>JAQFZW010003513.1:0-12722 GCA_034687055.1 Heteromurus nitidus
TTATTGAGATCTTTAAAAAAGTTGATCAGTTGAACAATCGTGCTCATGTGCTTTAACCTTTAAGTCTAGTAATCTTGACGTATTAGTATGCTTTATGTTTATATTATAGCCCACAATTTTGAAATTTTGTTTTCGCTTGCTATCAATAATTAAGAAAAATTACCTGGATGGTGAAATAAGTAATGGACCCACCCCGGACTCTGCTGCACTCCTAAATTCCTCCATTCCGTTTCGCTGAGCAGGTGTGTGCGTGGCACAATCCTTGCCAAATCTGGAGGCAACATCACGTGTCTAATGACCAAAATCATATTAAAAAATAAAAATGTTTCAGTTACACACATGTTACCTAACTTTTGAATAATCAATTACTTGTGTTTACAAACACTGGCTGAACCTTATCCACATTCGACTTTAGTTCCGTCACCAGTCACACCACAATTGACAATCACAAATGACAACAAAGTAATTGTTAATAGTTAAAAAGGGTAACTTGCCTGTATTCATAAACCTCATCGTAGTAGCGATCGGAATATTGTATATCGTCAGCACCTGGCATCTTGTCTTAAATTAAACGTATTTTAACTACAAGTAGCTTTAATTTGGCGAAGAAAAACGAGAAATCTGTAAAACTCACAAATCAATCACAAAAGTGCTTTTAACTTTTGGTGAATGTTTTTGTGATATGCACACAAACAACACAACAAAAATGCACGTAAATCCTACCTCCTTCATTGTTTTCCGCACTCTGGTGCAGATTGGCGCTTCACATTCTACCTCACCTCATGGTCTCCAAAGGGAGTCACATGGACAAACTTCAAATGCACATATCGTTTCACAATTTATCTGCACATCACCATCCTCACATGCATCGCATGTGTTTTAGATACACACTTGCACACATGCATATAAGTACAGGTGAGACGTGAATAAAATTGTGAAATTGTGCTGTGAAGATCACAAGGAAACGTACAAAATTGTGGTAACTTCGCAAAAACCGTGATTTGTCGTCACTCAGATCGAGCGGAACAGTTAACAGTGGCGTGTAACTGTGCAGAGAACATTTATTGTTTATTAAAAGTCGAACTGTTGACTAGTTGACAGTAGCACGTGGCTTGGCTCAGGTGACAGTTGACAGTAATATTGTTTGAGTGCTAGTTTCACACTCACACCTCAGCGGAGTCAACTATAGACTTCGTATCAGACAGCTCCTATAATTGTTGATTAAACAAGGATGGCTTCCATTTCGGAATCCTTGGCATCCCTGGACAGCAGGAACGAAAGTCCGGCAGCCCCTTCAGGTCTCCTCACATGTATGACTTGTCGAGTGGGATTCCGTGACGGGGACCTGCAGCGTGAGCACTACAAATCAGATTGGCATCGTTATAATTTGAAGAGGAAGATAGTCCAGCTTCCTCCAGTAACGGTGGAAAACTTTGCGGAGCGAGTGGCAGCCCAGGAGGCAATGCAAGCGGATTCTAATAAGGACACTTCCCAGTATTGCACAATCTGCAAGAAATCTTTTGGAAATGAGAAAGCCTTCCAGAGTCACATTGTGTCGAAGAAGCACTTGGCGATGACGAAGGACACATCTCTTGCACAAAGCAATTCGAAAACAGCGAAGCCTCAAGTTGATGAAAATGTAAAAGCAGAACCAGGTTCGAGTAAAAGTCCAGTTTTGGCGAAAAAATTGGCTTCATCGAGCAGTCCTTTAATGAAAGCGGCCTTTATTGGAAAAGGGAATCTATTGGGATCGGGAGATAAAGAAGATGATATGGAATTGGATGAGGATGACGATGATGACTCTTGGGAGGAAGTGGAAGGCGTCCCTATTCCTGTGACGAACTGCCTCTTTTGTGAACATGAGAGTGAAGACATTGAAACGAATCTGGAGCACATGAGTGCCAAGCACTCCTTCTTCATCCCTGACATGGAGTATTGTGGGGACGTGGAGGGCTTATTGGAATATCTTGGAAGTAAAGTTGGGGAAGGGATGGTGTGCCTGTGGTGTAATGAGAAGGGACGTCAATTTTATGATGTACAAGCTGTGCAGGTACGGGGAGATATGATAAGGGATAAGATTATTTTATGAGAAACTTAATCTGCAAATCTATTGATTGTTTTAATTAAACATGTTTTAGCAACACATGAAAGACAAAGGTCACTGCAAAATGCTTCATGATGCGGACGCTGCATTTGAATATGGCGATTTCTACGATTACAGTTCCAGTTATCCAGAAGGAGCCGGTGATGTAAATCCAGATGAAATCTACCAGCCAGAAGTTATTGACTTCAATGATAAAATGCAGTTGGTGCTACCTTCGGGGAAAGCTTTGGGACATCGCGCTTTAAGGGTGTATTACAGGTAAGAAAAATAGAGCTTTCTACTGGAGGTTAAGGTCCTACAATCTCTATATCCATTCATGTGAGCTTCATTTAAATTTATTTTAGACAATATGTGAGACCCGGAAGCCAATTAGTTTCCAAAAGGAAAGAAATCCGTAGGAATAAGATCCTCTCGCAGTATAAGGCTATTGGATATGACCAAACTGCTCTCAACGTTGCACAACAGTAAGTGTTCAAAATTTATCATTTTATCCATGTTTAGTTTCTTTTTAATCATGTGTTAATTACTCTCGTATTTGCAGGAAATTCAGGGATCAGAAGTACATGAAAATGATTAAGGATAAATACACCCAGAAGGTGGCCACCAGGGGAAATAAAACACTACAGACACATTTCCGATGTCAAGTTATGTTTTAGTACGGAAGTGGAAAAGATCGAGCTCCTGTTGCAAGCTTCATGCTTTCAACAGATTTTGTTACATCCGTCTTTGTCAATGTCGCATCTCGGTGGTAATTTTCGCTGCTTTTTTGCAACTCTACCTACCATACCGTTTTTGTAGTTCTGTTGTCCTTACATTACCGACGAAAACCTTGTTTCATTTAAAATTAGTTTAATTAATGAATAGTTTTCCAATGCTGTAAACACATGTATTTGTCAAATATGAAATTCAGATGTACTTTTTAACGGGAACAGGAAAAGTACAATAGAATAGATTTTGAAGAGAAATTGTGGTACCTATATGTGTATTCACCTTTTCTGTGCTCACAAAATAAACACTTGATTTGTGGAATCAATTTTGAATTTTACGAATTAAACCATTTGGTTTGCGTAGAGCGATTTTAGAATTGCCGAGTGTTCTTTTGTAAAGGTACACAACATCGCAAAAAAGCCAAAAAGGCATTTCATATTATATGCACTAGTTCTAGTATTTGTAGCTCACTAAAGATCACATAGAATCGGGGAGTAGAATATCAGAGGAAAGTTAACTTATATAATTTCGTAGGGAACTGTGATTGAGGGGTAGGACGAATTAAATTAGATTCAGCAATCTATGACGTTTAACGTGACATTTTATTTGATAAATATACATGTTCATACACCGATTGATTTCAGTTGAAAATATTTTTGTGCGATCGTCTGGTAATTTAAACTAATACTTCGCTGCCAGCAGGTTTGTTCATTAGAATAACAAGACTCAATATACTTTCTTTATAACTTGCACCGTTCGTTATGGACGAAAACCGCAAACCAGGTTAATGGAAGTTAATCAGTCTTCTTAGACCCTTCGTCATTCCAACCAAATTTAGCTTGCAACAGTGCTAATTGCAAATCATTCCCGTTTTTGATTGCAATTTGACGGGTTTTAAACAGTTCTCTTGCTATTTTTTCGTCTCTGGTGTCTAATTGGGCTACAGTGAATGTGGTACTATGCCTGTTACAAATATAGGAAAACAATTTATTATAAATATTCCAAAATCAGGTCTATTCTATTCTAAAAGTGGTTAAAACTTTAAAGTATCTTCACGTTACTTTAAAGCTGTGTAGTGGAATAATGCCCCTATCACCATCAGAAAAACCGCTCCTCCAGCTATCCAATAATTTGATACTCGATTTATTCCTTTAATCCCATAGTACGGCTTGTTCGCCCTAAAATTTTCTCCAGTTTTATCACGCATACTCCATATACTTTCATCTCTCCAGCTGCCGTCAGTGGAACAAAAAGGTTTAAATTCATTTGGTTTTAGGAATTGCAATTGGGTTATATCGATTGACAATTTCTCCTCATTTCTACCCACCTCGTATAATATGGTGCATTTGTCTCCACTCTACCGTTTCGACCACCGCATCGACTTAGATCTGAATCGTAAACAAGTCTTCGGCCTGGGCGACTTAGGACTGCGTAAGCTTCGTAGATTCTGACAAACCGTGCGCTTTTGCTTGGATCATTGGGATTCTTATCAGGATGATGCACCTTGGAAAGACTCAAGAATGCATCTTTAATCTCTTTGGGTGTGCAGTCCTGCTTTAGACCCAATGTATCATAATGACTTCTAGATTCTGAGCTGAAAGGTGATACATATAAATCAAACTTAATTGAAATACTTGCATCAGTTTCCAATTGATTTTGAAATGCCCTTCACGATTGAAGATTTATACTTACCTTTGCGGGGACATTTTAAGTTCGAGTAATTACATGTATTTGCATCATCAGTGTTCCACACTCCACTGACTCCACACAGGTCACGACTTACTAAAAATTTGACGGAAGCGTTGCGGATGACATATAGCACAGAAACAATTTGTTGGAAGTTTTGAGTTTACGAAAATTTTGAGTAGAATGGATTGTCAATTTTACGTGTGCACATGTTGCATGTACAAGTGCTTCAGTTTTCAGTTAAAAATTTATTTTGACACGCACGTGATTGTGTGCGATGTTGATGTTTACGAGAAAATTTACAAACAAGATATTCATGTACTTTCATGATGGTCACATCATATGTGCTTTGAGAGACTATTTGCATAATATGCTGCAGTTCCCGGAGAGTAACATGATGCCCCTTTCACACATGACTTCTGGAAAACTACTTTGTAAATGAGCGTTCCATAATATATAGCCGACCCATAAGGACTCATGAAAAACTGATGAGCTTCTCTTTTTGTAACGTTCTGTCAAAGTATAGCATAGCATAGGTTTCTTCTGTAAGTAAATGTAATATTTAGTTAATTTGGCGCAATGAATTCACAACAGAATACACACATTAAACATTATTTCTCCTATGGCTCGCTGCCCAACCAAGGAACCAATTTAGCTCAACCCAAAAAAATGAACTAATTCTTGCTGCCCAGGATGATGTGGTCATATTGTGGTGGTTAAACCCGGATTGGATGTGATGATGAGGATTCGTGAATAAAACTTTTTATTGAGAATTGCTGTGCCGAAATGTATAGGCAATTTGTATGAAAAACAATAGATACTATTCTTCGTTTTCAATAGGACATTAAGCTACCAAACAATGCAGTAATTTTTAATTGATTTTCCAACGCAGAGAAGGTTTTGGTAGGACAGGATCGTTATGATTTTGTAGATTTCAGGTGAAAGTGGTGTAACGAACATTTTCGGCATATGCGTAGCGTATTTGTCTTGGTCTTCTTGGAGTATTTTCATTCTGCATGGAAATTTGGGTGCAGGCCTTTGAACCCTAAAGATCTTGTGGAATAAACATCCTCTGTTTGGAGAGAGAGAGATATATATATATATATCCCCAAAATTACTTAATTGCCTATATGTATGTCATCTCATGGGTAATAAGTATATACTAGCCTATGTGATAATCATAAGTTTTGGTTTGTTTGGTTGTGATCTGTGATCTGCGATGGTTGGAGAAGAGACAAAAATAAGGTCATTCATTAATTGGCTTGTGTGCAGTGCACGTGCTAAGTGCA
This sequence comes from Heteromurus nitidus, assembly GCA_034687055.1. NCBI lineage: Eukaryota > Metazoa > Arthropoda > Collembola > Entomobryomorpha > Entomobryidae > Heteromurus > Heteromurus nitidus. The sequence continues at coordinate 5,788 of JAQFZW010003513.1, forward strand.
CAACTATACTACCACGACAGTGAGATTGATAGCTGAAAAGCTGTGCTGCCTGGACCAAATGAGAAACATGTTTAGATTTCCAAAGTTTTTGCAAGACCATGAGTTGTTACGTTTTGTTTGCATGATTGTGTGTCTGTCCAAAATATAGGTACATGAGGTGCTGTGGTGCTGGGAATGGTACGTGATTTTTTAAGTATGACATTGATATTATAAATGTCTGTGTAATAATAAGCTAAAGCACCTTGGTTGATAGCGCGTGTGTGCTTCTCATCGTGCGATTCCCTTACACTTACATTCGTCGTAAGTCGTACATGCTCCATGTGTCAAGATTTTTTAAGATAATGCATATTGTATGTACGATGCCTGATATCACGTCTCGTAGTCTCATATGAATTCTTTTTTATCCACGCAGTCCAAGTCTGAACAAAAGAAACTAGATATATATGCTCCCATATTATGCGAATGTGAGCAATGTACATGTGCTCACGATCATGATATGAGCCTGCACATTGTAAGTTAAAGGTTTAGGTGCGACTTGCACATGCCGGACGAATGGATGATGGAGTCTCATGCTTTTCTGGTTGTTGTGATCTGAAAGTATCCAATCCAGCTGGAGAATAATCCATAATATAAGACATCACATCACCTTATTTTTAACTTTATCACTTTTGGGAACAGATAGTATAGGATTTTAGGATCGCGTGTTAAGATAGAACCTGTGATTAATCCAATCGGCTCCATATACGTGATATAGTGCATAGTGCATAGCACATTTCTTTGCGTTAAAATATAGTAATGTCAAAAGGTTGTATCTGCAAAACTGAAAGTCTTCCACTTCCAATACTCTGTAACGTGTAAACAAGGAAATTAGCATTATAACTTTAGAATGAAAACACTCCATGCAGCTTGTAAATGATCCTACACTATAGTTAATATGTCCTTTGTAAAACAAGTCCAAGGCTTGGAGTAGCGTGTGTGCATGTACACATGTACTAATGTAAAACATGTAACCCATTTTTGGAGGTAGATGAATGACTGCTGGAGTTTAGTAAGTAAACTGTCGTTGTTGCTACCCAGCTCATGCTGCCTTCTCCTGTTTCGGAACATGATCAAGTAATCTCTTACCGGCATTTCCATTGCATCCGACAGGTATACAGATCGCAATAAGATCATCCGATCTATTGGATTTTCATGAACTTTGTCTGATACTTGCGTGATTTTATAAATGCAAGTTTAATGACAGTCGAATGATTGTGAGTGCCACTCTGCACCAGCATTTTATAATGCCTCAACTTCATCTCTCTCGGAGAAGTTCTTCTTTGTCGTCGATGAGACGTGGTGTATGAACGACACACCAGGTACGCGTCCAGTGATTTTTCATTCATAAAATTAACTCACTTTTTGTGCAAAATTTTTACGATTTTTTTGTTTTCCAGAAATTTGGTTCGGGACAATATATGGTGCCATTCACACCTGTCAGTGAACTTACTGCATAATAATAATTGCATGGATATCGGATATCTTATCTAAGCGCTATCTTTCCATGAATTGTGTTTTGATTTGAGGTGGTACGTTGAATGCTTGGTGCGTGCAAAGTTTTGGACGAGATAAAACAAAGTGACAATTTATTGCCTCCACTTGCAGTTTGGACATACAACCGAAGTCCATTTCTGGTTCATCGGGAAAGTTACGTTTATTACGACGGAAATTGTGGACTCTCTCTCTTTGTTATCCCTTAGAAATTAACGGTTTTACTCTCTAGTCCTTCGCTTGGCCTACTTCACAGTGATATAAAATGGGGTACTTATCTTATATCAGATGTGCCCCGGCTAGCCGGCATTTTTTATCTGTTCAGAAATTTAGCAGTACATTTACGAAACGAAAATACTCCAACAAAGTTGATTATAAGCCTATCAAAAGTGTCCTGGTGGCAAACAGAGGTAAACTTTCATGAATTCACCTCTCACGAGGCTAACTCTAATTTTATACTAAACCATAAACCTACCACTGAGGTTTCTATATATATCCTCTCCCTCAGGTGAAATTGCTATAAGAGTTTTCCGAGCATGTAACGAATTAGGAATTCGTTCTGTTGCCGTTTACTCGGAGCAGGACAAAATGCACATGCATCGTCAGAAAGCGGACGAATCATATTTGATTGGAAAGGGGTTGGAGCCTGTCCAGGCGTATTTGAATATTCCACAGATTGTGCAAGTTGCAAAGGTATGCGTTAAATATATTCCTTAGCTGTCCATGTAAAAATTGTATGTAATATATTGTACTTTATGTTCCGGTTTAGGATAATAACGTTGACGCAATTCACCCCGGATATGGATTTCTATCCGAAAGGGCAGATTTTGCACAAGCCGTTGTCGACGCTGGACTTCGATTTATCGGACCGTCGCCTGATGTTGTTCGCCAAATGGGAGATAAGGTTGCTGCGAGAGAAGCAGCGATCGCAGCAGGTTTGTTTTGTAACGTTGTCACTAAAATTATGATTGATGTGCTTTCATTAATGTGCTCGTGATTTTAATAAAGGAGTTCCAATTGTTCCTGGAACGGATGGCCCGGTGACAACAGCCGAAGAGGCGCTCGCATTTTGTGAACAGCATGGTCTACCTGTTATCTTTAAAGCGGCATATGGTATGTTACGTGATTCGACGAATTTTGTTTATCCAAAATGACGCCTTCTACGATGAGACAAAGAAATCTTTTAAGCATTTCTTGTCGTATCAAATTTTCATAATGTGATGCTTTTATAACAGGTGGAGGAGGTCGTGGTATGAGAGTTGTTCGGAAAATGGAGGTAAAACACCAGGAGATTCATATATTACATTTATATGCTTTCCAGATCCAACATTAAATATTTGCTGAAGAATAAGTACACATTTATGTTTTGCAGGAAGTTTCTGAGATGTTTAGGTTGGCTTCATCGGAAGCAAAAGCTGCCTTTGGCGACGGGTCAATGTTCATTGAGAAATTTATTGAACGCCCACGTCACATTGAAGTTCAACTTTTAGGGGATCAAGCAGGAAACGTTGTTCATTTGTATGAAAGGGATTGTTCTGTACAAAGACGGCACCAAAAAGTAGTAGAAATCGCACCTGCACCAAACCTAGATCCAGCAGTTAGTTTGGCAAAATATTAGAAACTTTAAACGTGTACAATGCATTGATTAGAAATCGCGATACACATGCCAAGCTTTTCTGTGTCCATATTTTCAGGTACGCGATAGAATGACAGCGGATGCTGTAAGGCTTGCCAAACATGTTGGATACTCAAATGCAGGGACCGTAGAATTTTTGCTGGATAATCAAGGAAATTATTTTTTCATTGAAGTTAATGCTAGACTTCAAGTGGAGCATACTGTGACTGAGGAAGTAACGGGGTACGCTCCTAAGCTCACGTCGATAATATACAATATCGCAATCAATCCTGTGCTTACGCAAGAAAATTAAAATTTTTCTTATGGTGTCTGTCAATTAGGGTTGACTTGGTCCAGTCACAAATTAGGGTAGCAGAAGGGATGACTTTACCAGAGTTGGGGCTAACACAAAAGGATATTGAAGTAGATGGGTGCAGTATTCAATGTCGAGTTACGACCGAAGATCCAGCAAAAAATTTCCAACCTGATACGGGAAGAATTGAGGTGTTCCGAAGTGGAGAGGGAATGGGAATTCGTCTTGATGGGGCTTCCGCCTTTGCTGGAGCCATTATTTCTCCCTATTACGATTCCCTACTCGTCAAAGTTATATCTCATGCCAAGGACTTGCCTTCGTCTGCAGCGAAAATCAACCGTGCCCTCAGAGAATTTCGAGTGCGAGGAGTGAAAACAAACATTCCATTCTTGCTCAACGTCTTGGAAAATCAGAAATTCTTGAATGGAACTTTGGACACATATTTTATTGATGAGCACCCAGAACTTTTCCGTTTCTTCCCCTCTCGAAACAGGGCGCAGAAATTACTAAACTATTTAGCAAACGTTCTGGTGAACGGACCTTCTACACCTTTGGCAACAAATTTGAGGCCTGCAGAAGTTACTCCAGTTGTACCAGAGACGCCACATGAGAGCCCTCCGGAAGGACTTCGCTCTATTCTTCTACGTGAAGGTCCATCCGGCTTTGCAAAGGCAGTGAGAGCAAATAAGGGTTTGTTATTGATGGATACCACTTTCAGGGATGCTCATCAATCCCTTCTTGCAACACGAGTGCGAACCCATGACCTTTTGAAAGTGTCGCCGTTTGTTGCTCACAGATTTAATAATCTGTACAGCCTTGAAAATTGGGGCGGGTGAGTAATGTCGCATTTATCAAAGTAGTTTCTCGAAAACTGTAGGGCTTTCTACAGTGTCATTTTATACGAGACTATTATTATTATTACAGGGCAACATTCGATGTAGCAATGAGGTTCCTTCATGAATGCCCTTGGGAAAGACTTGAAGAGATGCGCAAGATAATGCCTAACATTCCATTCCAAATGTTGCTCAGAGGGGCAAACGCTGTGGGATATACTAACTACCCAGATAATGCCGTTTTTAAGTAAGCAAAAAAAAAATATTTGAAATGAACCCAATTTTCTGGGAAGCAAACGCGAGTAAATCAATGTGTTCCTGGATATAGGTTCTGTGAACTCGCAGCGCAGAGCGGAATGGATATTTTCCGCGTTTTCGATTCACTAAACTACCTTCCAAACTTGATTCTGGGTATGGAAGCGGCTGGTAAAGCTGGTGGAGTGGTTGAAGCAGCGATTTCGTACACGGGTGACGTTTCAAATCCAAACAAGAAAAAGTACGATATCAATTACTATCTCAATTTGGCCGACGAACTGGTAAAAGCTGGTACACACGTTCTTTGCATCAAGGTACAGATAACATTCAAAAGTGAAGTTGCATCATTTTGATAAAAAAAACTTTGTCACACATGCATGGAGTTTACTTATGGTCATACGTGTGCGTGTGCATAGGACATGGCCGGATTACTAAAACCTCAAGCGGCTAAACTTCTTATAACTGCTTTGAGAGATCGTCATCCTGACCTTCCAATCCATGTTCACACACATGACACGTCTGGAGCAGGTGTTGCTTCAATGATTGAATGTGCACGGGCCGGAGCAGACGTGGTTGATGTAGCTGTCGACTCCATGTCAGGAATGACAAGTCAACCATCAATGGGTAACCCATAATTAAGTTTGTAATATTTACATTATTAGACATTTATTCTAACGGATTTAACCAACTTACTGTACAAGTGAATTTAGTAATTAAGATGGATGATGGATAGGTTTTAAGAGTTGTTAAATATTTTACTGTGAACGATGAGTAGGGAGGACATATTTACTTCGTCTTTCGATCTCCTCCAGCTTCACTTCGTACTCCTCTAGTTTCGATGTGAAAGGGGGGTTTTGAGGAATGATCCAGCAAACCTGTCGCCCGATGCTGCCATCTTCGTTGAAGCCGGTGACGACTTTCCATAACTCATCAGGAATCATTATCCCTCCTACAAAAGTTGTTGTATTGAATATGGGTCCACACGCTATCTCCGTTTTTGGGAATTCCCCAACGATCAGCTTCGTCTCAACTTCCGTCTGCTTCCATTTTCCATGGTTTAGTTCCTTCGTCTGTGGGACTATGTTAGTCATGATATCTACACCTTTGATGGATTCCCAGGAATCTTTGTGTAAGGATCGCTCAGCCAAATGGCCTCGTTCAAACCCTTTACACTCACTATATTTCAATGGAGAATGCTGGAACTCAGGGCTTATATTGGGGCAATAAGAAAATGTACAGTTTGTGAAATCACCAAGATTTCCTTTCAGATTCTCAGGAGTTGCACTTTGCATCACGAGTACTGCAAGCTTCTTATTTTTATCGAAGAGAACTTTCATTTCTTTGTTTTGTATTTCTGCTACACCTTGTGGCCAACCAGTCCAATAAGCTGGAAGTCGAGAGCGATGTGTTTTTTGTGGTGTAGATGTGTCCGTAGATATATTTTTCTTCGTTGGAGTTGGTGCACGCTGGGGTCTTCTCTTTGTTGCTTCAATGAGCAGATGAGGAATCTCCCTTTCATCGATTGTGTTCTGATGAATGTTGATGAAATGCATCCATAAGACATCCACATTGATTGCTGCAAATTCACATTTGTGACAGCGCAAAGGTCGAGCGTCATCGTTGCACTGATGCATATGTAACTCGAAGCTACTTCGATTGTTGAACTTCATTTTGCACATATAACAGTTGAAGTATGTCTGGTGACGAAACATATAGTGTGAATTCGCTGCCCACACATCAGGGAACTCTTCTTCACAACCTTTGCCAAACTTCTTACATTTTTGTGTGCTATGCATTCTTTGTACGTGTATATTCATATCCCTCTTGGGCTTACATTATACTCCGCATAATTCTCTAGTAGAAGTAACAATATTACAAAGATGAGACGTAAAGAACCGCCTACGACCGGACTTGTCGATTGTAACTTTGTTCGGTTTTAGAGCTGTCACTTGTTTCACCTTGTAGGGCGCCATGATGTAGTCGAGAATGATGATAAGTGGAACTCTATATAAAAGAAGAAAAATCATAATTAGAATTGCGTAGTAGTAGTTATAAATTGTTTAACTAAAATTTCTAAAATGAATTTGAATGATTTTGTAGGGAGTTTAAATGTTTTAAATTTTACCTGCTGAGTTCTAATTCAAAAATTTCCTGTAGTCACTGTTTGTTGAAACCTGCACGAAACTGGGATGAGATTGGGGCGAGAAGTTCGATGGTAGTGTTAATTTCTTAGTTTATAGTAGTGTAGCAATTACAATACAACAAAATTATTTCGATAAGTTCGCAAATATTTATAAAACATTATATAAAAATATGGCTTCCGGGCGGAATGAAATCTTCCTCAAAAAAATTATGCCAAGGTCTGGGCGATATTTGGAAGTGAATGTGT
>JAQFZW010003514.1:0-12717 GCA_034687055.1 Heteromurus nitidus
CAACGATGATCACCCAAAGAAGGGGAAATTTGATTGGGCCGGTCCTTCCATGACAATCAATTTCGGTAAGTAATCAGAACTTCTTGTGATACAAAATCAATTTCTTTCGAAAAATGATAAAAGTTTATTTATATTTTCTAGAGGACATGAAAACCCTTGTCGTGTTATTGGAGCATTATGTGGACAAGTATGAAGCCGACGAACTTGCTTCCGCCCAATTACAAATTCCAGACGACGAAGAGGAAATCATTTCTGCCTCCGACTCGGACGATGACGACTCTGAGGATGTGGTTGGCTAGGCAGAAAGGTCTTGGTGGATTGCGACGTATTGGTATTTCATTTTTGGGATTTTATTTTAAGATGTGTTTAGAATTTAGTTTTGCTTTTCACCATTTTTAATTTGTAACTTTAAGAAATAGATTTTAGTTTTTATTACATTAATTTTTATTTTTTAGTTTAAGTGATTATGTTTTAGTTTTGATTTTTTAATTGATGAAGTGATTGTTTTAGTTTTGATATTTAATTTTTAATATTTTTGATTTTGATTTTCTAGTTGAAGAAGTGATTAGCTTTTAGTTTTGATTTTTTGATTGAAGAAGTAATTAGGTTTTAGTTTTGATTTTTTAATTTTAATGTTTAATATTTTTGATTTTTTAGTTAAGACGTGATTGGTTTTTAGTTTTGATTTTTTAATTTTGTGTTTTAATTTAGATTTGTTTTTTATCAATTTGATTTTTACTTGTGAATGGGTGAATGGTTTTGATTTTTACTTTTCATTTTTATTATTTTTAAGTTGTATAGTAAACATTTTGGGCTATTTGTTTTGGTGTTGGGTTTTTGATTTTTACTTTTCATTTTTATTATTTTTAAGGTGTATAGTTAACATTTTGGGCTATTTGTTTTGGTGTTGGGTTTTTTTGAAAATTAATAAAATTGTTCTTTGAGCAAAGTGTTTGGTTTTTTACTCATTTTAACATATCGTGCATGAACAAGCCAGCAAGCTATTTACATCATATGCATATATAGAGAGGTGCAAAGCAATAATGACGATGTAGTTTGCATCCAGAATTCGTCATCGAAACATCAACTCTTTGTTCATATTGAACATTCAGTTTCCATAAAAGAGATTAGAACATGGATGGTGACTCCGAGTTTGAAGATTTTCGTTTAAAGCATCCCTGTACGTGTCAAATTGTAGCACCGACAGCAGGAGGAAAAACTCAATTAACATTAAAAATAATTGATCAAAAAGACAAGGTTTTTGACAAAAAAATTGATTTTGTGATTTATGTCTACGCGGAGCACCAAGAAATATTTACAGAGTTTCAAAAGAAACATCCTGAAGTTACATTTACATCAAGTTTAATTGACGTTGAATCGTTAATGCACAAGGGAAACAAATACTTGTTGATTGTAGATGACCAAATGGATACTATTGCTCACGACAAGGCGGCAAATGCTTTGATTACGTCATTTTTTGTTAAAAAGTGCCATCACAGAGATGTATCGATATGCATTTTATTGCAGCAACTTTTTGCACCACAACTACGTACAGCCAATCTTAATACCATGGTTTTAATCATCTTTAAAATTCCCAGAGATGCTTCGCAGTTGATACGCCTGAATATGCAGATTTTTCCTTATTGTAAGAGATATCTTGTCAGTGCACATCAAAAGTGTACTGCAGAGCCATACAAATACTTAGTCATAGACATGCAGTCGTCGTGCAAGTACGAGAATCGTGTCCGTAGCACACTTTTTCCAGACGAGGGCATGAGTATTTACAGGCCATTGAAATGAAAAGAATAATTTTGAATAGAGATTTTTTGGAAGGATTGGTGTATGCCAGTAAGAAAGAAAGAAAAGACAAGTTATCTGAAGCTAGTGATGATCAAATTAAAACTGGTTGAACTTATTTTAAATTCAGACAAATTTGAGTTAGAAAAGTGCGAAAAGCTAACCAAACGCAAAAATAAGTGGCGAATAAAAGACATTAGAAAACGGTTAATTCAGTTTGAAAAGTTACTTCCAGCGTTAATAGCGTGCTTGTTGACAAAAGTACTAATGGAAGCTGTGACGCAATTCTGCTCACAATTCTAATGGAGTTTCAACTATATAAGGTAATGCCGGCTGCAGAGTATCAACGATTGTCGGCACTGCAAGTGAATAATATGACTAATTTAAAGGACGACGCGTTGCCAAGTGCAAAACTGAACAAAATGCCAGTTTCTCATATAATTCCAGACACATCTATATCAACACTTGACCATGACACACAAACGTCTAAGCCACTGCCAGTAGTTGAAACTGTGACAAGTGTATCAAAGCCAAAAGTTGAAAGTTTAACAAACACAATAAAAATCACTGACCAAGTTGGGGCAGGAGGTGATGACGGTCTATATATTAAGAAAACGGCGAAATCAAATCCTTTACCAATGAACATGTTCCCTCAGATACGCGATTGGAAAACATTTGAGGACATTTTCAACAAAAATGAGTCGTTTAAACGATAAATACGTTGCTCGAAATTATTTTCGAACCCGTGACGCTGGAGCCTATTCTGGACATTCCGGATTTGTTAAAAATAAAAACTTGTCGGATCCAAAAGGCATCAAAGACAGTTTACGGAAGCTTAGAACGTATACTCTGCATGTGCCTGTTCGCAGAAACTTTAAAAGAAGAAGTGTAATTGTCACATATATAGATCAAATGTGGGCTAGTGATTTAGTACAATACACGCAATACAAACGAGAAAATGATTCACATCAGTATATATTGCTTGTGGTTGACACGTTCTCTAAGTATTTGTGGACTCATGGATTAAAGGACAAAAGTGGAAAAGAAGTACTACGAGGATTCAAGGAAATATTTCGTTCTACAAAGCGTCGACCAAAGACGTATTTATGGGTTGATAAAGGAATGGAATACTATAATAGTGATGTAATTAACTATCTGAAAACGTTCAATATTAAATTAATCTCTACATTTTCTTCAAAGAAATCAGTCTTTGCGGAAAGATCTGTACGTGTCTTAAAGGAAAAGCTCCAGAAATTCATGACGCATACTGGCAAAAATAGATGGCTGGATGCTCTGCCCTACATCACGCGATCGATAAACCATAGTTTGCACAGATCCACGGGATTTCGTCCTGTGGAAGTCAATTCCAAAAATGAAGATGAAATTCTTTTCAACCTGTATCATAAACTAGCAACAGTAAAGCAAAAGCCCGCAAAATTAAAAATTGGTGAACATGTGCGCATAGCAAAGACTAAACTCGTATTTTCCAAATCGTATCACCAACAATGGAGTGAAGAAATATTCGTTGTTGACAAAATTCACACCGACACAGTACCGGTAGTTACATACGAACTAAAAGACTTGAACGGAGAGCCTGTGCAGAGCAAGTTTTATGGTGAAGAATTACTAAAAGTGGATATTGCATCAAAAAGTGGAGATTAAGATGGAAAGACTACAAATGCTTCCGGAAATGTTGGAAGAAGGAGGATTCTTTACTACGCTAACAAGCAATGCGTGTTTAGATGTATTTCCACACAACAATAGCAGTTCGTTTACAAACTATTTGTCCAGACCAATCAATTTTGAAAATGAAAATTATGTGGTGGGTTTGGTTTCAATAATTTATAATTTGATTCCTCATGAAGCAGTACCACAGATTGAATCTGATCATGATGACAAAGCAAGCATTCAGGCTACAAATGTTGCAGACGTAGAAGAAACCAAAAGATTTTTTAAGCCTGGAGACAAAGACAATATTATAGTACTGAGCAAGTATGAGAGTGGCTCTGAAGTGTTTTTCCGCAAAAAGATTAACAATTCTTTATCATTTATTACGTACATGAATGAGGAATTGCATTCTCATGGTTTGGTAATTAAATTTAATTTGGAAATGACCCCAACCACTGCTGTGGTAATTTTAAAGTATTACGTGCAGGCAAATACCCTGAATTATGATTTAGTGCTGAATGACAATTTAAAACGTTTTCTCGGATTTGATAACAAGTTTTCTCACGGCGAGTATAAAGCGCCCCGGGCTATATCAGAAAACGTTTTTGCCGAGTGGAAGGATGACACTCCTTTAATAATATCTCTATGTGGCTATCACGATACGGAGCTTGCAATGACTGAGCCGGCATCACAATCTGTCCGTGACGTTTCTGATGCAATCTCAAACGTTTTTGTCCAACATGAAGAGTCCATTGACCTTCAGGAGACTCCGGATGGTCGAACACTAATTGTAAAGACTAATCCAGAGACACGTGTAACATTCCCTGAGCCAATCAACAAATATTTCGGCTTGCCTCCAAAATTCACGTTCACTGAACCATACAATGAAATCGCTATTCCTAGTCGTATTTCAAATGAAGAGTTTAAAGTGGAGCCAGAAATATCAAAGCAAGAGCTAGATACATTACAAAGTTTGACTACCAACTTGATTGTCGTATCGGCCGACATTGTACAAGCTCAGCATTACCACTCAAAGAATTTAGATTATGTAAGGGCATTTTTGAATTCAGATAATGGAGGTGTTGCCGAAAAAATGTTTTCACCAATCATATATCTTCCCTGTAAACGCCGACAGTGCACGATTATAAAAGTGGAATTGCTTTCAGACGATTTAGAACCACTACCAAACGTTCATCAGACGACGACAGTCGTTTTACACGTTAAGCGCAAATGAGAAAAATTCTTTGTAAAGAAGGTATTCAAAAAATGCAAGATACAACATCAGATACTGAGGACCAACTTGGCGGGGGCAGTAATAAAACATTTACTCATAAAATGTTTGAGAGCGACCAGGGAATTCGCAGTTCTGCTTCGACAATGGGAACAACAGGAGTCTTTTTCCCGAAGCAGCAGATTACCTTGTGCCAATAAGAAAGCTGAAGCAGTTTTCTGCTGCTGCTAAAACAAGACGAAAACGTTCCACTAAACGAAAATCCAAAAACCAAACTGGTGGGGGCGGACGTCGACGACGAAAAAAGAGTGTCGCCACCAAAATTGCAAGGAAACGCAAGCCCGTCAAAAGGAGGCGTAAACCAAAAAAGAAGTAACGGGAATAATGGAAGGCTCGATGTATTCTAAATCAACGCCTACATATAATGCAAGTATAGATTTGGGGAATATATTACCAACCGACATTACGATTGCACAAGCCGAATACCAAACTCTATTTCCAGTTTTTAATATAAAAGAAGAGACAAATCCTATTGAATTTAATTTATTGGGCTCAAACACCCAATACGTGGACCTTGCAAACAGCTATCTGTATTTACTTGTTCAGGTTGTAAAGAAGGATGGATCCCCTTTACAAAGTCAGGATTCTGTCGCTCCTACAAACAACACTTTCCACAGTTTATTCGACAGTGTGGACATTTATTTGAATTCGCAATTAATTAGCAAATCCTCATCCCTCTACCAGTACAAGGGTTATCTGGCCAGACATTTATCTTCCTCATATAGTACAAGTAGTCCTGTATTTGCGGAAGAACTTTTTTTTCCAGACACGAAGCAAAATATTTTCAACAGTACAAACTCTGGCTGGACATCAAGGAATGCTTTTTGTCGTGAATCTGCAAAATTTGAATTAATTGGAACATTGTGTGAAGCACTCTTTCAACAACCGCGTTTACTCGTTCCGGGAATTGATTTGAAAATACGGTTAAGGAGATCGCCAAATTCGTTTGCGCTGGATGGCAGCCTTGGTACAGATACATCTCTTCCATTCAAGTTAATCATAAATGAAGCAATTTTTTATGCAAAGAGAGTCAACGTGCACCCGGAAATATTGTCAAACCACACCGCAATTTTAAACAAAAATGAAAAGCTCTACTATCCTTTAAGACAGTGCGAGGTAAAAACATTTGCCATTCCAAGCGGAAGTTTATCATTTGCTAGTGAGCAAATATTTATTGGATCGGTTCCTCAACTTTTAATTGTTGGACTCAGCGACAGCCAAGCATTGGCTGGTGACTTAAGCAAGTCGCCATTCAATTTTCATCATTATGACATGCAATCTATTACTGCCTGTTCTGACAATGACACATCAGTCCATCGTATACTTCAATTTGACCCTCAAAACAACATTGCTCTACAAGGACTTCACACTTTGCACAGCGTCCTTAAGCAGAAAGACTTTGGGGGCAACGTCACCCGCAACAATTTTACGACTGTCAATTTTTTAATTGCATTTGACATTTTACCATCCAATTCTGGGAACAAGTACCAAATTGAGAAAATTGGAAACGTCAAGCTGGAGATCAAATTCAAAACGGCACTGCCAACAAGTGTCAACTTGATTGTACTCGGACAATTTCAAGCTCTAATGTCAATTGACAGATACAAACAAGTTCAAATAGAGTGAGATGGATACTCAAACTTTGCGCAAATTTCTATCATATTTAGATTCTGCTTCTGTAGGCACATATGTCCTGGCGCGAGATGAGCTAAACAAATTCTATCCTTTCAAAAATATAAGCTATATTTTAAATAATTGTTGTGACAGCGGAAAGGTAGGGAAGCATTGGGTTGCCTTTATTGTAGTTAAAACAAAGCAAGGTTTTGTTGGTGAATTTTTTGATAGCTTTGGATTTCCTTATTCAAAATATCAGTTACTTCCCAATTTTAAAGTTTTGAGGCACAACAGGCATTCGCTACAAAGCGTGATATCTAATCTATGCGGACTTTATTGTCTTCATTTCGTGTATTGTAGGGTAAAATTTACAAGCTATATGCAGTATCTCAAAATCTTTTCCAAACAACGACATCAAAATGATAAAATTATCTTAAAATTCTACAATGTAAAATGCTTGGTAAACACATAAGTTGATGTAGTATGCCAAGCTATTTATTTAGACGCTACTCAAATATTTTCCAATTTTATACAATTTGTATATTATGACTACGTATGTAAATACGATTTTTGTACGAATGAATGAATAAGTTATGAATAAGTTAGCCAAATGTTATATGTATTGCAAAGATTTGTGTTGTTAAATACAGTTTTATCAAAGTATGCAGTTTCGGTGTAAATATGTAAACGCTAACCTTACTAGTACTACTCTAGTACTAAATCTTTAAGAGACTTTGCAAGAATTTTCCAAAAATTGTTTGCATAGTTAGAAAAGCTGTAATTTCATGGGGCGGTAAATATAAGTCTTTGTGAAATTATCAGTAACAAATGAATTGGATTTGTAAGCTTTGTGGAAAATGTTATGAATAAAATGAATTTTTCTTATTTATTGGTTCTATTATCGCAGTTTCATTTAAAAACATTCCAACTACTAAACCAACTAAACTACTAGTTTGAAAAAATTTATATGGAAAGGTTTCATATGGTCAACTACTCGAAGCAAAACAATATAAAAACATATTTCAAATTACATACCTCAACACGTGGTCATATGGAACTGGTTCGCACATTCACTTGACACATAAACACATTAAACTTACTTTTGTCTTCCTCGAAAAGTATGGGAATATTGGACACTGGTTGTTGTAGTTTTGATGTACGTACCAGTGATTGTGGTCACGAGTATCGACGTGGTACTAGTAAATGAGGCAGGAAGTGCTGGCGAAAATCCCATCTCTTGGTTGAATGACTCTATTGAAGGTAGGCCACTTGGCAGCGTTGAGAATGTGGGGTTATCCATATTATGATTCACAAAACGGTTCTCGAACGTGGCTGAAATTAAAACATGTTAGATATTGTACATGATTTTGCTCTGCGTTGTTGACATTGTTCTACTATACATGTATAACAAGACGAGGTTGTACAACTAGTTTACTTACATTCATTAAAATTTGAGCATAAGTTGGCATAAGTTTTCCCCCCTGATGTATGCTGGTGCTGCTTAGAAGGTCCTTCCAAGTTGACTCCTGGAGCACTGGCCGCTGTAGTTGGTAGTTGAAATTCATTGTTAGATAACAACAATGAGTCGTAGTCTATATATTGATTTGATGCAAAATCGCTATCATCCTGCCCCAAGATCTGAGATTCCGCAATTTGAGGCTGTATCTCAAAGCAGGCTGGGCTCTGCGGCATTCGTGGGGAATTGCTGAGTTCAATTCCATCTCCGGTTGTATCTAAGTTTGATATAAATGCACTTTGTTAAACTTCAATAAACAAACACATGTAAATTTTTACCACTCGTATTAGGTTAATACAACTTACCACTGCTAGCCTCATTCATGGGCTCGTTGATTATTTCATCATTAGATGCGTCAGTCAAATCAATTATTTCCAGCACTCGGGGAACGGTAGTGTGACATGGGGCTTGTTGGGAACTGTCAGCGTGGCTGTTCTGATCATTAGTGTTTTTCATTGTCATTGTCCACAACTAAAATTCAATTTATGCATGAAAGACATTAATGCCAATACCAATTGCGTATAAAAATCCCCCGAAAATTTATTATGTAATAGCATGCGTAAGTATATATGCATAACATTATGAATTTCTTACTTTTTGTGCTTTCTGAGAACTCTCTCTGATCCCGTTCCTTGTCTCGTCAAGGTGGCTCCATGATCCATCGATATGCACTTCGATCCAATTATCCTTGCTCGTGGGCAAGTTGTGTAACACATTCGTCAGAAACCTATGAAACATTCATATCATTTCCTTGCTGAATATGAAATATTTGTTTCGCAAATAACAGGCTTGTTTTTAGGTTTATTAATCTCCTTACTCGTCGAGTCGTAAGTCTTCACATCTCATCACTTTATCACAAATTGGGCATCTCATAATTTGCTTCTTCTCATTTTTTATGAGCACTGGAAGAGCATCAAAGCATTCCAAATGCTTACACGTTGTTGCACGACACGCATTTTGTATACGCTTTCTAGAAACCGGACAAGTCACATTTAAGACAATGGACTTCGGCGCAGGATCGTGCTTATACCGTTCTTTGGCAATTTCCACGATAAGCATTATGGCTTCACTTGAAGGCAACATGTTCTTCATTTTAACTTGCTCGAAAATATTCACAGCCAAAAATTTGTATTCTATGTTATCCGACATGATGCTTGCGTATTTTCGTGTAAGATTGATATCGATTTGCCCACTTCAAAAATTAAATCGTCTTTTGCACATGCACTTGAATATATTTTGTAACTTTTGTAGTAAAAAGAGATTTATTTTAATATTTATCTCAATTTCCTTTTAATTATATTAAAACGAACAAAACTTAAATGCACTTTAGAATACGTATACCCGTAACTGACGTTTTCTGCAGAAAAAATACTACATCAGCACAGCACACATCCTCTCAACTCTATCCAAAAATGAAATAAAAATATATATTTTAGTTGCGACGGGATGTCTTAGTGGATATGCAGCATTTTCTCTTCCACACGAGATATCTGCAGTGAAGTTTGCTTTCAGGACCTGGACTCAACATACTCCAAATTGTGACTGAAGAAGGAAGATGTGTCTCCTTCAGATACCTCTCCCAAAGTTGATGACTTCGGCAAAAAGATCGCTTTGTTCTTTCAATTAACGTCTCCTTGCACTGTTTGTAAAAGGGAGTGACATTGTCAAAGAGCATGCTTTCGAAATTATCCAATCAATCATATTTTGAAAGGACTCACTTCATTTTCTGTGAAATGGCATTCCCACGAATGACGAGAATGGTTGGACTCGTTTTCCGTAAAGAGCTTGTCAGGAAGGGTTTCAGTTCCGATTTTTTCATTGCCAGAAACAAGCAAAACTGCCGACTCATTCTCAGCTGGGGAGTCTACAAAAAATAATTTTCTTACAATATGCATCTTGCACGTCAAAGGTAATTTATTATAATACCTCGTCGATTTTCAGCTTTGAGTTTATATGCTGGACTCTGTTGATTACGAGAATTGTCTTCAGCATTCCTTGGAAAGAGACCCTTGGAATGATCAGGAACTTTTTCTTTTGTCCTAGCAGCAAGTATGCCTACAGTCAAACGATTCCACGTGAGTAAGTCACAAACAATAAAACTGTGAGAATGGATGGGGTTGGGGTTGTTACCTGAGTTTGAAATGTGATTTGCGGAAACGTGAAATTGTTTTTCAGGTTTCGTTGTAACAGGCATCCCCCTTTCATCCTCGCTTTCATGATTCACATGAAATCCTCCTCTCTCAGCTCCATGCATGTGTCTGCTTTTATTGTCATTGAATGTGACCGGCTCCGTAGCATGGGTCACTTTTGTTTTCACAAATCCTTCTTCTCCTAGTGTTGAGCTTGGTTTGGGAAAAGAAAGGTGCTCGCTGGGATTTCCGGTCGTACTTTTGTAACTGCTGGTGTTGTGATTAGCTGCGTCATGATTTCCATTCTCTAAGAACATTGAATTATATTGAATTTTGGATGAGATTTTCAAAAACTCATAAATCATAACAAAATACCATTCAGCGATGCCATGTTCAAGCTGGGAGAGGCTAGAGTAGCTCTCTCAAATCCATGATTTGCAGGGCCCACGGAAGAAGAATTATCTCCATTATTTCCAGTCTTGTCAGTATTATTCCTCAGCTCAATCGCTGTCTTGCTCTGGTTTGTTGAAAGGGATCCTAGCTGCAACGACTGTGTCGGTTTTGGACACAATCCCACTTTTCTGTAACTTCGGATTGCGCCGCTTTGTGATAAATTTTCTTGACGAATGCACCCGTAACCCTCTGTCAATTTAACAAAAACGCACTTTTTCGTGGACAAACACTGGCTGCAACTCTGAATTCCATCACAAGATTCACTGGCAATGCTTGTAATGAACGAAAGAAAAAGCAAAAAAACGATTTTTGCCATTTTGTATTTTTTGATGAGTGTGAATGATGTGTATGACAGAATTTGTATGATTTTTTTCTTTAGTTTAATTATTCAAGGCTGGGGAGGAGTATTTTAATTAGATACTAAGCTCAGGTCAAATTTGTAATTAATTTGCCAAAATCAAACTGCAGTTTTCAATTGAGATGTAAAAATAGCTCATCTGAAATTAAAGGAATTCGTATCTATCCCCTTGAAGAGTGCTGCTTCAGCGTTAATGACAAGATTTTGTGCTTCACCATATCTAGATTCAGATCTGTCTTAAAGATCTCCCAGAAGATACGTATGAAACCTATATGCGTGTATGATATGCTTCATATTGATAAATGTAAGTACATTTTCGCTGTTATACAAACAGCATAAAATAACCACAATGCATATTACTTTAGTGCATCTCCAAGTTTACTTTATGCATTCTGAGCTCTTCCCTTTGTCTTACAAGATGAGCAGAAATCCAAAACGGATACATATTCTAAAGAGAGAAAAGGTCATGTACAAGATCAACGTTTTACTAATATGTGCATATCGAGCTTCACAAGTGAGTCAATTTTCTTATATACATACATATATTCTGGAGCGCCCATAAGTATGCACATATTTGTTTGACAAGCATACGATGAATTTTGAAGATCTCCTGTGTTCATCCCATTGTCCTGATCGACTTCCATGTTACGC
This sequence comes from Heteromurus nitidus, assembly GCA_034687055.1. Lineage (NCBI taxonomy): Eukaryota > Metazoa > Arthropoda > Collembola > Entomobryomorpha > Entomobryidae > Heteromurus > Heteromurus nitidus. The sequence goes on from JAQFZW010003514.1 coordinate 11,478, forward strand.
ATGTTTGCTCAGTAAGGATGAAATTAATATTACTGCATGTACAGTTAGAATTACGTCACAAGAAATCTGTGCTGCACGCTTGTCCAGAAACGTGTAATATAACAAATGTGTTTTTTGTGTTCCTTCCCTTCTTCACATATCACACAAAGACATATATTTCACGAGTAAATTTTGTACGAGTTCGTAAGAAAATGAATCAGTCTTTGCAGCTGCACACTATACTTTAAATGTGCACGATATTTTCATATATATTTCAAGCTTTTGTACATGACGCATTTATCATTTTGGCAGGCATGACTTTGCAAATAGGATGTCCATGCTGACATGAGTATTGCCTTCTCCAGATTAGGAACTATTGTAAGTGTAACATAATATTTTTATCCACGTTTACTCCATCATACATCAGCAATTTTAAAACCAATTGCAGCTGATTATAAATATTGTTTTGTATTTTTAGAAAAATGTCTGCATGTGAAGTGCACAATTCATGTTACTCTTGTACGAGTGATGGTTGTTGGTACGACATTCAAGATGATATTTCAAACTGTTTCGAGAATCGTAGCGAGCTCAGTGGAGAAGTAAGTTTTGTCGTCTCGCCTTTTGAGATGGAACTTTGCCCACCTGATCCGACAAATGAAAAAGGTAATTAAATTTGGTGATTGATTACCACTGAAAAATTACCATCGTACATCTTTTGTTGACAAATACATATTTCTTTTCAAGGGCCCAGCTCTGCTGTAGCAAGCTTGATTGCCTTCGTGGTGACGGTTGTAATCCTTTGTGTTGGTGGGCTAGTGCTCTTTTTGTACTACAAAAAGATCAGAAACAATGAGTTTCGTGTTGGATCTACTCTCCGTGATGGATGCCTAAGGGTTCGTGCATGGATTCGTCGAGAGTCTGACAATCTTTCTTCAGGACTCTCTGCTGTTCCTTTGTCCACCTCATCTCCATTCCAAAGCTGCTTGGATCTCGGTCAGCATTCAGAGGTTTCCTCTGCATCCCCTGGATATTTTCCAGCGCAGGGTACACTCGAACAACATGAGGAAATGGAACTTGTTGTGCTTGACTAGCACGTGATGCCCATTTATTTTTTTTCTTTTGTCACTCGCGTGAGTGGTATTGTGCTTGACTAGGATTTATAATCGAGTATTATTCTCTGCCTTGCACACTTGTTCATTTCTGGGTCGCCGACCCACTGGCTCAATAAACCACCGACCCGACCCGCGATCCGACCCAGCTT
>JAQFZW010003515.1:0-12706 GCA_034687055.1 Heteromurus nitidus
CAGCAAAAGCTAAGATAAACTTGTTTAAAACCGACTCCGAAGTCGGAGAACTACAATTGCACGTCTGCTCTGCTCCTTCTCCGTCGCGTTATATAATCATATATCTCTTACTCCATACTAATACGGCATTGAATCACTAAATCCTTTATTCCCTGCACAATACAAAAGCTTTTCATTGCTACTAATATATTTTAGTCGCAATACGTTTTACTTGTAAGGAAGACTTGTCCTTGTCCAATTTATTTGAGTGATTGAGAATTTAGCTATAATAACGCCGTCATCATTGTTCAAGGGCTGACTCGATTCTGTTGCCCAAACAGTTAAATATTACGAAATGACGTCACTTTCAGATTCCCGGGATCATCCTCCATCTTACAGAGAGTGTCAAGGTATCACATCAGCCCCGCCTGGAGGTAACTAAATAAATGTGAATTGATAAAAATATTTTTTATTCTATATTTTCACACATGTTCTTCAACTTAATTTTGACACAGGTTCTGCTACATTATTGGCAACTGCTACAGACAGACATGTAGGATTGTCTCCTCCGGAGAAGTTGCAATCAGCAAACTTGCCATGTTCTCGATGTGGGGCCGCAGTTCTAAGTTTCCATTGAGCCGGCTACCCCATCATCTTCAGCAGGCTGCCCGTTGTCCGTGATTCCTATCCTACCGTTTGTCTGCCTTGCGGGCGGAGTCGTGGCGTTATGGTTCGTTATAGAGTCTTGCCTCTGCGGGGATAGTGAAGAAGAAGAAGGTTTACAAGTCAGTTGCAAGAGCTGCGGAAAGGTCTCCACCATCAAGCAAGTATGAACTTTAGTAAACTAATAAGTATATACATAGCTTAATTTGTCATGTATGTTTAGAATATTTGTATAAATTGACTGGATTAAAAATTAGCGGAAAATCTTGATGACCTTGAACTTGAATGTGAACTATAATTTACTTTCCTCGAGACGAAGAGATGTTTTGCACATTAAATCAATCAAGTGCGTATATAAGTCATATAATATGGTTGATTTTCTCACGTCAAAACAAACTTGAGTTCTAAAATGGTTCATCGATTCATGAAGTTTATTTACAAATTTCAAACTATAAATAAACATGAATAAATATGACGCCGATAAAGTATTTCGTATTACTCATCCTCATCACATCCTCAGCAATTAATACAGTTGTTGTTCGAATTAAGTATTTTCTTTAAAAAAATTCTTGGTTCGTCGTTCGCTTGGATTATGTCATGATTTGGTTTACTAAACGTTGAGTTTTGACTCTCGAAAATATTCATGAAACATGAGAGACACTAAACCATAATCATAAAATGTAATATCGTCTGGGTAGCCAGAACGCAAAATGAATAATGCATTTGACGAGAGTTTATTGTATCGGCCTCAGTCTTCTCGTTGCTGATGGAATAATTTCCAAGGAAAAACCACAAAAAGGAAGTGGGTGACGGTGACAGATTAGGAGGAAAAAATATTTTAGCTTGTAAAACTCGTCCGTAAATCTTGTTCAGCATACCAAACCACACTTTTGTAATTCTTGGGACAGATTTATGATTATTTTTGAGAATGTTGACTTGACAGTATCATTACCATCATGATATCATTTTTATTTTTGAAATGAAAAATGATATTTTTTGTGATAATTTTAATTTGGGGATTAGAATGTAGCTGAGCTACTAATGGTGTGGATGTAGAATATAATCCAACCATGGAAATTTTTGGTAAACACTATTTGTGGGAGATTGCCTTCCTCATCATGTCCACTCAATTATTCTTGGTCCACTCTGATCTTGCGGCAGTAAGTGTGACATTTTTTTTATAGAAAACAACACTTTGACTGTTCCAAAAAGTTTCTAAAATCTTTGTGTTGGATTTTCTTGAATAGAATGACTGCGACGAGCAGGTTAGGAATTTGGTTTTTGGAGGGATGGACCAAGTTCAAAATAAAACGAGTATTCTGAGCGTACGGAAGAATCACTCGGTCTTTCTTCAACAAATTTCTTGCTACGCTCACAAAATTTCAGGGCTAATGCTTCAGTTCCCGACGCCTGCAGATTTAGGTTGCTGGGCACATTTTTTACATTTCCTTTGTTTTTTTTAAATTATAAACGAAGCACTGGTCATAATTTTGAGGTCGCTTTTTCGTTTCAGATTTGTTTTTGGAAAATTTGGAAAATTCTAGATTTTCCTTAAGCGAAAGGGTATCATCACCTTTAGACGTCTTCATATCTATCGGCTCATGGTCCACAAATTATGGTTATCCGGAAAGGAATTTTTTCGACTTCGGAACAAGACTGCAAAATATCTCATCCAGATACGACCGCGTGTTGAATGTTAAGGGGATCAGTGTCAAAATGCCACTCCCGATTTGCTGGACTCGCCTGGCAGACGATAGAACGTGTTCTGAATGCGAGATTCTCTCTGGATTCAAGAAATTTAAGGAACTCGTTGAAGAGAAGCAGACGAAGAATCATCTTATCTTCGGCATGGAATTTAATAAACCATTTTCCTCCAACGAAGACTGCTACATCAAGACAAACACGTTCGCTTTCCACGCTGTTAAACACGCAGATTTCTTCATTGTTCATGTGAGCCCACCTCCGCAAACTTTGACTTATAACACTTTCTCCAACTCGCTTCAAGCATTCTCTGCTAATATTCTAACGAAGTTGAGGTTGTTGACCCTCGACAAAGAAGTAATTCTGAGTGTGGACATGGACGAAAAGGATATCGAGGAAATTGACAAGAATGGCGGTCAACTTTCAATTTACAACTCCGTCTTTGCCAAATTCGCATTCAAATTTGGCGCGAACTCCAAAATCCGAGTGGCTTATCCAATTGTTGAGTCCATTACAGAGGTCATTGACCTCAACTATACGAGAATGAACAGTACAGTGAAATTTGAAAAAGACCTTCTCGAACTAGGATTATCCTATGGAAGACTGCACACTTTGTGGACACTAATTGCTTCCCAATTTTCAACAATTCTTGTCGATTCTCCGAAGAAAATTGATGATGATGAGACGGCCATTCTGTCAAGTGAAAATAACTATAGCAACGATGGTGGCTTGAATACTACAACGAAAATGAGTTACAGTCTGGAGATATTTTTCAATAAATTGAACAAATTTAACGGAGAAAGGAAGAAGGATAACTTGTCAACTTTATCCGTTGTGATACAACAAAACTACAATGGTGACGAAAATCGTCAATTGTTTCAACAGGTTTTGCTCCAATTGGAATCTGCACAGTTCAAATATGGCGGAATTATTGAGGGCATCGTCCTCTTTCTCACGGAGTACATTTGTTTCGAGTACGAGCTGCGCCCAACATCTGTGGCGGAAGTGGACGAAATAAAGCTACTTCTTCAATCAAGCAAAAATATTAGCTTACTCTCTGTTGCCTGTCAACATAATTCGGACAGCAGGTATAACTTTCTCCCACGCCTGAGTGAAAATGGTTACCAACTCGTGCGCAAAATGCAGGAAGGCGTTGGAACCTCATCCATTTCCTACTTCCAACATAGTTTCCAATGCAATTCCGACTTCAACAAAACGGTGGCCTTTGTTAAGGACTTGCTTGGAAAACGGAAGGTTTATAAGTTTGATCAACTTTGGTTCCAAGTCACTTGTCACAGGAACGATGTCAACTTGAGCTGTGCAAATTTCAATCAGTTTTACGAATTCCTGGGGAATTGGGCGGAAATTTATCGAGTGCGTTTGGTTATTACGCCGGCATTTGACACCCTTCGAGGGGCGAGTCATGGCTGGTTTGGAACGTATTCCGGAGAAGTTGCTCAAACCCAGGGGCTGGTGGGGTCCGATTTTTTCGTTAAGCGAGAAGGTAAAATCATTTTTTTAGATTATGCAAATTTATATGAAATATATATCCATATCGTCGTTATATTCCAGAACCTTGCGTTGTCATGACAACTGGCGCAATCCAGGAGAGAATTCCCCTCAACAACTCAGCATTTACGGGGATTTGCATAAATTTAACGTCAGAGACGTTAAGTATTTCAAATGCTTCTTTCTCCGAATTGGGAGTACTCGTGCAAATGATTTCCCTCAGATTTAAAACCATGGAGATTGCTTGCGATGATGGAAAGTTGAAGAAGGTTCAGGAAGTGATGCAGATCCTAGATGATATTGAATCACATGAAAAAAGTTCAGCAAAAGCGAGGATTTACTTGAACCTCCCCCGTAACCATGGAGAGAACCACACCTACATTTTTGACAAAGAAATTGACACTATAAACAACTTGCGATCTAAAGACAGGACAAGACTGGTGGGCGTCCACCTTTCTGGAAATACGTCGGACTGCTTGAAACAAGCTAAATCATTTAAAAGTCAGCTAAGTGGAAAGGTGTTGATCGGATGTGAATTCAGTTTTGAGGAAGGCTTTCCTCGAACTGGGGAGTTACTTGGAAACCTTGACTACGCAATGCTGGATGTGAACATTCTTGAATTTCTCGAAACTGAAGGATATACCCTCAAAAAAGGAAGTGAAAGTTCTCCAGTCAATAATTTCAACGAAATGGTGACGACACGCTGGTTGGCGCCGTTTTACAGTACATTTCATCGCATCAGAAAATTTCGACACGAGGCAAAGAAGCTCCACCCAAACCTTGAGATTCTTTTAAGATTTCGATGGGCGATATTTGAGCCTCCTTCAACTAGCGGACAGAGCAGACTTGAAGTTGGGAATATGCTTCGCGTATGGAAATTTGTGAATGAGTACTGCACCACTTTCAACTTGAAATATTTCATTTACGAAGCTGTGGACAGTGCTCCTGGTTCAGTTCGAATCGTGCAAGAGTCAAACACGCGGTATGGATGGTGGCGTGTCCTCAACTATTCCAAGTTGTCCGATGCTTCAGTTTATGTGGAACGGGAGTCAGAGTATCTCAGGTTGGAAACTCCGAAACCGTTGAATGTCCTTATCCTGAATCCTCCTCAAACTGGAAAACCTGAAGCTGCAAGTACAACATCATCTATTCTCCTTCCAATTGTCGGATTCGTGACAGTCTCCTTTGTTCTTGCAGTTTTAGCCATTGTTTTCCTAGCGATACGGTTGCGGAAAAGAAACGAGATCCTGTCCAGGGAAGAGGTTCAACTATTCTTGTACGGACTCGAGAACAAGGGAAATGGACAAGAAATGAACGATGAAGAGAAATTGATGTTTGGAAATGCTTACAATGGAGAGCTTGAAATTAAGAGAGACGACTTCATTCAAGAATCAAGTCCAATTCTCGGAACGGGAAATTTTGGGGCTGTCTACAAAGCTAGTATTGCTCGACTTGGTGGAACGGTAGCGGTGAAAGTGCCACATCCTTCAAGCGCAGTTTCGGACAGCGCCGCCCTTCACTCTAACTTCAAAATGCTTCTCTCTGAAATCAAGATAATGAGTTGTGTCCGAGAGCATGAGAATGTTCTCCAGATCCTGGGGGCTTACACGAAAGAGATTCGGAGAGGAGTTGTGTACATCGTGACGGAATACTGTGAAAATGGATCCCTTCAGGGATACTTGAGAAGATTGTCCAAAGAATTGGGGGATGGGGGTAGTGCGGACTTGTATCAATTGTACGAGTTTTCTCAACATATTGCGCAGGGAATGGACTACATTGGGTCGAAAAATGTGAGTTGAAGTATCAAAAATTATTATTTGAAAATGACACAATTAATTGCGAATTTTACTTTGGCAGATTATGCACGGAGACCTTTCCACAAGAAATGTGTTACTGAGCGGAGATTATGTTTGCAAAATTTCTGATTTCGGCTTGTCCCGGAAAATGGAGAATTACGGAAAGTATATGAAGGAAGGGAGGGAGCCACTCCCATGGAGATGGATGGCTGTCGAGTCCTTGAAACACATGGAGTTCACTGTCAAGTCTGATATTTGGTCGTACGGGGTCACATTGTGGGAAATATTTAGCTTGGGTAAAGGACTTACAAAACTAGTTCCCATGAAGAGACACAAAAGAAAGTTTTGCTGCAAATAAATATTATGTGCTTTTCTAATTTTAGGAGATCATCCTTATCCGGAAGTGACCTGGAATGAGGACTTTGTGGCAAGGCTAACGAATGGAATGAGGATGAGTTGTCCTCGTTTTGCCAATGATAAAGTGTGAGATTGATTCTATGAAGATGAATAAAAATGCAGACAGGTAGTGTTGCCTCAGAGCCGGAATTTACCTAAAGAAATCTAAATGCTTGAACGTATTGTTTCCAGGTATGAACTAATGAAGGGATGCTGGGACTTTAATCCGAGTGCTCGACCAAGCTTCAAAGAGATTATCCCATATTTTCAAGCATGGAGAAGCGCAGATTATACTCAATTATTTTAGAACTTAAATTTCATCGTCTCCAGCATACAACGAGTAAAAAATTAAATTATTGACAAATGAAAATTGGTGTAGTTACTTACAACATTTAATTATGAGTATTGTGACATTACAGAATAAACAGTAGAAGATATTTATTTGGTGTAGCTATTAGCGACGATATTTCTCATCATTTTCTCGCTTCCAATCGATGTCACGACAGGCGTTACTCCGTCGTGGTGGGGTATCCACAGACTTGTGGTAGTGCAGACTTGAGGGCATGTCTTCCGGGAAGGACCTTCTTGCTTCAGGGAAAGGGACATACCGCATATCTTCAAAATACCTTGGTGGTGGTGAAGGCGAATACATCATAGCTTCATAATACCTTGGTGGTGGTGGTGGTACTGAATCAAACGGTGGAGGTGGAAGATAAGGGAATGGTGGCATTGGTGGTGGCGAACGATAATTAGAGTACCTTCTTGCCCAGTCTTCGTATGGAGGTGGTGGACCATGAATTTCTGCATTTCCTTCCCCCGCATAAAAATCCAAGTTTTGGTGGCCTGCTGATTCCCAAACCCCGCGTCGTTTTGCCGGATGTGCGTACTCATCTTCAAATGGATATGGTCTTCGCGATCCCGAGCTTTGTCCATAATAATTTGAGGGTGGTGGTGAGTTATAATTCATCTGTTGAGGAAACCCTAGGGCCCTTGTGTTACGCAAATCATTGAATCTGGCATCCCCACGTCCACGACTTTGTGCCCCTCGCACCTTTCTCCCATGCAAGCCAGTTCCTGGTGAAACTGACTGGTCCAGCGATTTTGGAACGGTCGCGGTCAACTTCTTTTGCGGCATCCTTCACCCTTTTCATGACAATGTCCCAGTCTGTTTTAGAATCCTTGGGAAAGAGGCGACACAATTCCATTCCCACATGAGGTTCAATTGCTTGCCCATCCCTGCCAACCTTCACAGGCTTCCCGTCATTCCATGGATTGAAGAGGTGTTTAGTTTCTTGGGTTGATCCAATCGATGTGGAATACTCCTCTCAACGATTTTCGGCTAACACCTGTCGGAACCATCCAATTGACTTCCTCCCCTCCGCTTTGAGTTCCTGAAGCAAGGCGAGCAAATCCAGAAAACTTGCCACTGGATGCCACAGAAAAGATGAGGATCACGTTTGAAGCTTGCTTAAAGGCTTTGTTCAGTCTAGCTTGATTTAGGGGAGGGGTCGACCACACTCCTCGGGATTTGGAGAGAACCACGTTTTCAGCGTTGCTACTCTTCATTAGAAAGAAACGAGCATCTTGAAAGAGGTAATTTAGATGAGTTTCGTAGTCTAGCTTCTTGTTGAGATTATGGTCACCTTCTTGACCTCCGACTGCTTCTTCACTTTTTTGTGATATCTCCAGGTCCGGGCTCACGTTGTCGGTTTTATCTTGAACAAGGTCGGAGCTCACGGATGACAGTTTAGAGAGAGAAATGACATCTTCAGAGGCACTTATTCCACTTCCGGCGCCATTATCATCGTCTTCTTGAACTTCTTTTTCCTTCAGATCGCTCTTTTCAGATTCATCACTTTGTTGGAGTGTTTTTGAGTTGTCATGGGGCGGCTCTGAATCCAAATGTTCCTTGGAAACTGACATTTCAGTTTCATCGTCACTCACAACCCTTGCTTCAGACACAGATGTAGCCGTTTCCGAGCCAGACTCGGAACATTCCTTCGAATTCCTGCGGCGATGCATTTTATGAGACTCTTATTCCTTCTAATATAATTTAATTTCCTTCTTCCTCGTCGACTATTTTAATGAAGTGTGCTTTTCACTAATGATTGTTAGTAATGGTGCAGCAACTTAAGATTGAAGATGGAAGGTAGACAGTAGATATATTTTCAAGTTCACCAGCTGAACACTCCAGTTTCTCCGAGGACTGCATGAACAGAATACGTTGTTGATTTGGAATTTCTTCAGTCATCCATCATCAGTTGTATCAGCTGTCAGCCCTCTTCTAGAAATCCTTGGCCACTACTCCAAATTATTAATGACCTAGGAAATAAATTACGATTAATCAATAAACCCCATGAATGTTTTTATTAGCTGCGTGAGTGTACAATGTAAAAAGATAACAATTCAATATAAAATTAAACGAAATATTGCTGACAGTCAACAGTCAACCATTGTGTTGACGTTGTTGAACTTGGAATATAATTGAAATTGGAGACCGAATGAAATAATATTAAAACGAAGAGAAAATGAACTTACCTTTTATCACCTGAAACTGGAAATGTTTAAAGTTTGTTGACAATGATGAATAGGTGCCAGAGGGGATAACGGTTTTTACTATTTTTATCCAGCAAAGCAAAACTCCACGACTGGTGAAGGTGACTGACCATCACAACAACACTCCTTCCGATGTCCGAAATGAAAAATCACAAGTTGCAATGTTTGAAGTTGTGAATGTGAAGCATAAAACATGCTATCCAGCAGCAGCTCTCCACTGTCTCCACCAGCAGCAGCTCCAGTAAAAAAATTTATGCACCAAGAAAAATCTTTGTGGAGGCAAATCTAGTCTCATCTTATCATCTACTATATAGAGTCTCTAGAGACTCCCTAGCTCTTGAGACTCTAGATAGACCACACCAATTAATATACTCCATTTAAAATACATGGAGCTATGATACTCCAGTGACTTGTTTGGACTCAGGATTCCAGTGATTCCAGGGATTTGACTTGACTCCAGGACACTCCACAGAGATTTGACTTGACTCCAGGACACTCCACAGAGATTTGACTTGACTCCAGGACACTCCACAAAGATTTGACTTGACTGGAATCCAGGACACTCCAGAGTTAGGCCACGCGAAACGAAAGCATGAAAAAATATTTTTACGAGAAAATACTTTTTCGGTCTTCAATAATTCGTACAAAATTAGCGTTAAGTGTACAATTTTTGGTCATGAATATAGGCATAAGGGACCCGAAGGGAGTATGCTTTTAAGGATAGTACATATAAGACCATTTTATATTTTGTATAAATCCATGACAAGGAACTTGATGGCCAAATTGTAGCACAAATTGAATAAACCCAAGGGACTAAAGGTGTAAAAATAGTTGCTATCAATTTAACTAATCCTCAGTGTTCGAAAAGAGCTCCAGTATCCCCTCATAATTTTCCCCTGGCTGCCAGACCTTCGTCTGAAATGAAGAAATGACTCCCGAGAGTCCCGAGCCATTCACTTTCTTCGAAAACTGTGGCAGTACAGCGGAAAAAGTTGAGAAAGGCTCACGGAGAATCACGTATTGGATTATTTTTTAGGATATTTATGTTATGTATTTCCATTTCAGTCGCCATTAATCTATTTACTGACCTAATCAAAATTGCATTGACATGCTGTTGTGCTTTGTACTACTTCTGAAAAATAAATATTATTTTAATCTTGAATGTTCTTCAGTAAAATACGACCAGTCGTCCTTCGCATATTTCTAAATTTTATTTTGTGTTTGGATTATAATAGTTTTGCATGGGTGAAAATATGGATATATGTATTAACAACGTACATTTAAACTTAGCTCCACTCTACTGATCCATGAGGAGCAAGTTGATTGCCAAATTGTTACAAAAATCAAACAAAACCAAGGGCGTAACATTGTTAAAGTAATTAGCCCCAATTAAGCTAATTCTCAGCGTTCGAAACGAGTTCCAGTATCTCCTCATGATTTTCCTCTGCCTCGAGTCCTCCACCTTCCTCACAAGTTCCGAGTAGTAGTTCCGACATCCCACGCGCTCACTCTCTTCAAACACCGTAGCTGGAAAGCGGAAGAAGCCGAGGATGGCCCCGCCTGAAGCCAGGTTCAGAGTGAGCACCAACAGGAACACTTCGTAAGCAACTGACTTGGACTGGGCGATGATCACGTAGGCGGACACGGTGAACACCGTTGACGCATAGAGGGTCGCCTGCGGCATAAAAGCTGATTTGTGGATCCCGTTGAAGGTCACGATCAACAAGCTGATTTCTCTGTACGAAGTGGCCAGCTTGAGAACTCGGTCAATACCGCTGTTTATTGATCTTTCAAGGATTCTACAAACAAAAGGTTTGTTTCAACTGATTAAAAATACATTTAGCCATAAGTCTTCTCTCCCGAGGGGGAGCTTACAAGAATAGGGACGTACCTTCCGTAACTGATGAGAGCACATCTGAGAGCGAAGGTGGTCACAAGCATGTCAACAATGAAGCTCAACGCAGTAAAATAGGAAAGTGGTCGGGTCGTCACGAAACTAGTGATGAAGATGACACTTCGTCTCACAACTTCCGCGAGAATCCCCTCGCCAAAGGGGTTCCCGAAGCGGAGTATTCTCGGGGTGACCGTTCCAGGAAGAGTTGTGATGAAGGTGGCAATTGCCGACACTGTCACGAATTGGTTGATGGTCGCCAACTGGAAGGCTCGACAGAGGTATATGACCAGTTTACATACTCGACTGTTTTTCCAGTAGTTTCGTTCTAGGAGAAAAATTTAGGACAAAATTTTTTTTCGCTAAAAATATTAATTTTTTCGCAAAATAAATAGTTCAAATTTTGTCCGGATTTCACTTGGAAAGTTGCAAATATTTATACTCACCTTCGACATCATGAATAATATGTCGCTCCTCGTACGCAATCAACTGATTCATGAAATGGGCTAGTCGCTTATTGAATCGATGATGGAACCAGCTCAGGTAAAGTCCCAAAACGAAGCAAATGAGGAAACACACATTCAAGCTGTTGTCCAGAACGGACGCCGTCCCGGTGTCATTGTAAATCCTCGCGAAGAGGCTCGCCGCGCCAAAAAACATGATGAAAAAATGGATCCTCCATTGGGAATCATACTTGGGCTCGACTTCCACACGAAGATTCTCCCCTGTTCCGGTAAGCCTGTAGGGATTCACCAACTTGATGCCGAAGCCGAGGTGATGATACACTCGGAGCAAGGGAGCTACCCCTTCAATCAAATTTGTTACGATCAACATTGTTGCTGGGGTGTGGTTGGAAAGGAAATGGGATTGAAGTCAAAAATGAGTTTGTCTTTTGATAATTTATCATTTTGATAAAGCAAAAAATGCACGGTCGGAGAAAATAAGCAATTATTTTTGTGAATGTAGAGTATTTTCGGAGGAAAGAGATTGAAATCTTTTTCAGCAGAAACTACTTGGATTCCTTCGAAGAATTCAAAGCGAGAAGCAAGTTATAGTTATGATATGAATCACCGCCGCAATTTCCTCTCATTTCCAAAACATTCAACCGTGTTTATGTGCTTAGATGAAGCACACCTGCATCTCCCCTCTCCCAATTCCAATGCCAATCGAAGTCAAGAAAGAGACGCTGGAAGCTCGACGCACGCAAAATGTGACATAATCCTTTTTCTCCGTCTCTCCGTGATTCATTTCGCAGGTGTTTCCATAAAATACATCGAGCTAAAAAAATGAGTCCTGTCTAGACTTGGATTTTCTCAACTTCTCTCCACACTCCAGCATCGATATATATTTTCCAGCTTTATTCCAGCGGTGTCTTACGCAGTAAAACAACAGGAGTCAGGAGGCAATTATTTTATTTTTGGGTGTTTTCATAAGCGCCTAGAAAATAAATACCAGTGGTTGTACACGCATGGTTTGGAAAAAAAAACAATTCATTTCGTGGACACAAGAAGGGGAATTGAACTCGCTCCCTTTTTATTATATGAAAACGATGATAACAAGGGGGATGATGCCTATATATCCGCTATGGGTGTATTATTACTTCGTAGCTACAGCAAAAAATTTCCGTTTTAATAAGCAAATTCCGCTTTGACTAGTCATTAGCATTAACGCTTTTCCGATTGATATTCAAGTACAGATATTTATTATTGTTAAACGTAACCAAGCCAGTCAACTGTCAACCATGCCACACGTGTTAGGTGGACAGGATGCTCACTGTTATTATGATCAAACCCGATAAGCAAAAGTGAATAAATAACTATAAATTTTCTTCTTCTCTAATTTGGTCAAGCATCGTTGCCTCAAGATTTACACAGCTTCAATGAGGAAACAAATTGTTGAGAAGGATGTACACTGATGAAAATATTGATAACTGATAAACCCTCTCTGATAAGCCAAATTTTTTATGAATGAAAATTAGTTATCTCAAGTCGTCCATTTTTGTTAAATTTTTAGCATTGGTAATTGGTAGCCACATTGACTTTGACTTTTGCACATTCTCTTATTCTTGGCATGTATATTCATCCCACCTCCACCTACGGCCGGCGTGGTAACATTCTTTCCTTCCGGTGGTCCTGACGATGTCCGTATGCTCGGCCTTCCCTCTCTAATCGCCTGGACAACCTCCGCAGGCAAGCCTTCTCCAAAGAGGGCCTGG
>JAQFZW010003516.1:0-12703 GCA_034687055.1 Heteromurus nitidus
ACTGAAATTGGAACGATCAATGGCAAGACTTACCTCACCCCGAAAAACGATGTAAGAATTATTTCCAATTTTAATAAATTTTTTGATTATTTTGGTCTATCAAAATTTACCACGTAAAGTTGTTTTCATAATAATTTCGTTAGACCCAAATTAGCTGGTTTGGAGCGAGGGACATGTGTGCGTATTACGGCCTAGAATTAGCATCATTTGTCGATCGGGAAGAATTCCAATTTGTTCGCAGCAACGTTGAATATACAACCAGTAAGTGAGCTCACAAGTTGTTTCAATTTAATGCTCGGTGGTTGGATCGATTTACATGGAAAAATTATTGAAATTTACAGAATTATGGATTGGTGCAAGTATTCCTGGTCAGGATTCATGGACATCAAACACCGCCTTTAAATGGCTAGATGGATCTGATTTCGCCAACATTAACTTTCTCCACCAATACGAGCACTGGCTTTGTGTCATTTTCAATGCAGATGATCATTTGTACACTGAGTCCTGCACCAGAGGAATGTATAATCCTTTGTGCCAAACTATGAACTAAAGTCTGACTACCTTTTGATCTTGGTCTTAAATTAATTAATTATTACAATTTAGAGTGGGGGATCTTTGTGAACCAGTCATGTTAGATAATAAAGAAGAGATTTTTCAGAATGGATTAGTGTGTTATCATATTATCATTCAAGTTTTATTACCTTCAAGAGATTTGCTGGTTCTCTCATTCTCGCCTCGCATTCATGAATCCTCGCTTTTCACACACAATATATTGTGATCGTGGTGTTTGAATTGGGAACGATTGAAAGATATCATCTTTGGATAAGGCTAGAGTTTGTGAGGAATTTTTTTTCAGATTTAGATACATTCTTCTCACTTAGAACATCTTTTGGATTCCCCGGTTGCGACAACCAAATAATTCTACTAAAGCATCTCGCTAACAGTTCTTTATAAGGGAATTTGGTGTCCCGCTCAAAACTTACTCACTTACTTACTTACTTTTACTTGAATTCTTAAAAAAACTACAGTTGTAAAACGTTTATGTGTGTGATTTACACACACATTAATTTAGGATCGTTAACTTAGCATATATGCGGTACGCTTACAAATCTACTTCTTTGTGAAATAATATTTCATATTCTCGATATCGGTTCAGCAATTCAGCATACCATGTGCACTAACCATTAACAAATTTATTCAGTTTTAAATTATTTACCCTATTTTGAGCAGTGAAAAATAAAATTAATGTAAAAATTTATACTGACCTTGCCCGTATGTAGTAGTAACAAACAATAATTCCATCGCTGCACGAATAACTCTATAACATGCTGCAAGTGAGATTGCGTCCCGGATAAGCTACATAATCCGTAGTTAGGAACATGTAGTTTAAGATGGTTTTTTATATTTATGATTATTTGTGGTAAAAATGCGAAGTGAAGGTATATAGGAAGGACAAAGACCTGTATAGACCAGCGCCACTGTGTAGACGAGTTTGTGCCAAAGGTTAACACGAAGAATATCACACAAAGAACTCATGCACACTTTCGACTCACTAAATTCACAAAAGGAAAAACAAATATTTAATCGCATGCTGCTACTCGACGCGTGAAGCGCGACCTGAGAAGAGCGAATGTGATCGCATCTCCACGAAACAAGTAATTACAAATAAGTTGCATTTGCATTTTTAGTTATGTATTAAATACGACACGAGTCAATTCTAACCAGTCGTAAAACGAAGTTTACGTGAGGAAGCTCGTACAGTTACCAGATCCCACACATCTCCAATTAAAATGAGTCAACCTGGAATCAAAAACTGTAATGCGTTTGAAGGATCTTTAATTGATCCCAACTCGAACTCGCCATTTGTTAGTCTGACAAACAATAGTTTGGTAAGTATTTATCCGTATTTGCATATAGACAAATATATTTATGTAAACTTTATTTCATTTTTTTCTGAAGTTAGATTTATAACGAGATAGCGAAACGACTAAAGTTCGACGATTTAAAATATCTGAGATTAACGTGCAAGCAATTTGAGCAACACCTTGGACTGCAAAGCAAAATTGAACAGCATACTAAAGGCATTTCTGTTCGAATGAGCATCCACGAATATAAACAAATCAAGGATAAAAATTTTCCTGCCATATCCTCATTGTCTGAAAAAAGTGAAGCGTGATTCGATGAGTGATTTTTATTTAATTAATAACGTAATAGGATATGCCGTACCTAAGTAGTGTAAATGGAAAAAATACATAAATTACAATTAAAATACAAAACACACGTTACATTAGCATTATAGTATGCGCGATTCGGATGTATGATACGTATTTGTAAAAGCACGTTTGTATGAGAAACATTAGAATTTTCCTAAAACCAAAGATTTTGGAAATCTTTAGTTTTAGGAAAATTCGATAGGAATTTCTTTGAGACCACACCTCCCGTGGAAGTGCTACCGTACTGGAATGATACTTTTCCATATGAGCAGTATATCCGACACCGGAATCCACTGGGAACATTCTCAAACATTTCCAACGCAGAATGTTTCCGACAATAATCAAGTTTAGTTGCGAGGGCTTTAGAAAGTATGGTTTTAACTGTTTTACAAATTTATTTCTTGCTAACTGTGTGGACGACGTAAAGGAACTGTATTTGTATCTTTACAACTTGGACCACTTGAGATATTTTTAGAAAGGATTTTCTAAAGTTGGAAAAACTGACAGTTACAGCATCTTTCAAGAACTATGATGACGGCCTGATAACTAACTTTTGGCAACAGAAGAAAAATATATTTCCGGCCTTCAAGAGGCTTGTAATTCCATTTCTGCAACTTCGTCACCAGATGGTGATGAGGGAAATTCTTTGCTACATAAAATTTGCTGGAAGGGAAGTACCACTATTTATGGAGTGTGTAATGAAGGATGATAGGTCAAAACCGTCCAGGATCTACTAGTTCGTTGCGACATTATGTAGTGATATTTGTATAAGCCACTGGGATTTGCCGTTAAAAGATCTCGTTGTTTCCATGAAGGAATAAAATGTGGGTTGTGCACAGAGACCAAGTAAACAAAAGTATAATTGGTGACATACATGCAAGGAAGTGTTGGCACTCAGTGAGCCTGTGCGGCAGTCTGACGACCCAACGTTTCTGCAACTTCTCTATAAGTTACGGTACGCTGAGATTTACTAGTCTGCAGTGAAGATTCTGCAATCACGATGCGTGATGAACCTTGAGTATGAAGAACGGCTTTAGACATGGGTAGCGAATGGTACCATGTTTCTCAGCTTCATGTTGATTCAAGTAGCCACGCTCTTTGAAGCTAGTACCGCATTCGCGACAACGCAATCTTTGCCTCTGTGTGCCCTGAGTTAGCCAGGACTGTTTCTTCACAATCTGCTAAAGTCGCTTCTTTAGCAACTTTGATGCCTTTGCTGCTGCACACAAGAGAGGTGGGATCTGTGGTGCCTCTTCGAGCAATTATTGTCAAAATTGTACTCTTTCAAGCATGGAGTGCAGCATTACAAACGATCTGAGTCGTAAAGGTTGTTGTAAATGCACACCATCAGTTTCTCTTTCGGAATCTGGGAGCAAATTGTACACATGTACAGGTCCATGTCTGCAAAGATGTTACATTTTCTGTTCAAATGAAATAATATATAGTACTTAAATCGTCAGGTTTAATCAAATAGTTACATTGCTACTTACGCCAATTGTTTTGCATTATCTTCCTTCTTGAGAAGCCTGCAAATACATATTCATAAGTACCAACTGTAAGTTATTGGGTATCCATGAAATTGTTTTTAGTTATTATTTAGTATTCGTAATTCACTGACTTGAACCTCAGATCCTTCGTTGGCCGTGGCACGTCACACACTTGCTTCACAATCAGCAAGTTCTAAAACAGAATGTGAACAGAAACATTTAGTTATCATGCCCACGAGAAATACTATGTGAGATTTATAAAATTGTGCACATAAAGTTATGACTTAATACGTTCTCTTGTGTAATAAAAACCACTTAATTAAATTCACATGATTTATCATTGAATCTTACTTCCATGTCGAATTCGGAAATCATTCAAGAATGCCTTCAATTTGCACTTATTTAAGCTTGATTCACACAACTTCCTTCTGATTGCATTCGTCTCTGCCTTTAAAATGCGTACGAACTACGCTGTACAAATACACATATGCATTTAAAACAAGATATCGGTCTCGTCATTATCCGTGCATAAGAATCTCAGGAGCCCTCCACATTAAATATAATTGCGAATATCTACTAGTGACTGATGTGTGAAGTGACGTTTATTACGCATATTGCATTTAGTCCGGGTTTCGTTCCTATCGCATAAAGGATTTATGCTCGGTCGGTATGGTAATTTATTATGTACATGTTATTCATTCGTGAACAAATGCCAATGACTTGATTGACCTAGGAGAGAAGAAATTACATTGTTTGACATGCACCTTCTAATGCATACGTAAATACAAGTTAACGCGCACAATGCATATATCCACCAATACATTTTGTTTAAATGAGGTAAATGTCTTCTCATTTTTATAGTTTTATTTTTTCGTGTACAACACACTGTATACATCATGCTCTGCAGCAAATATCCTGCGCACATATGACCGATACATAAATAAATATTTGAATGTATATACCTAGTGCGTTTATCATATCAGACGAACTTTTTTCCACGATGCAATTTGTTTAACATAACATAAATTACTTTCGTATAAACTGTTGTAAAGCTGAATATACCACATAATTTTGGTGAATGCATGTGCCAATGTTATAAAGCTAACAATCATTAACGATAACTATGCTATAATTAGAACAGTGTTTCAATTTTTCTCTCGTTTGCAACAGTTATGTCTTTGAAATCGAAGGAACATGCAGTAATCCCTATTGGTCGCACTGTGGTTCATTCCATTCCAGTCCTGCATTCCAAATTGAACTTTGGATTTGGCATGTGTGTTAAGAAAAGCATGCGTTCTGCACATACGTCGCTCAGTTTTTGATTCCAAAGTCTCGGTAACAATTTAATTTTAATAGTCTAATTTTATTATATATCATAATACTGTGAAGATACATACATTTATGATGCTTATAAACGGTGTACGGGGTGCAGTTTGTGAGAAACGCTTCTCTCGCTCTCTCTTCCTGCTCGCCTCGCTCTCCAAAGGTGAGACAGTCGATGCACCAGCGGGGTTCAGGTCATAATTGAATGGAGATTACGGTTGGATATATATCAGCTTCACCTACAGACGTTTTCTCCGAAGGTAGGTAATCGTGTCTTGCATTGGCCTGATCGAAAGTAAGATTTGTTTCACTCCCACTCACTTCATCTTCCTCGTACACTGTGAGAAGGTAACTGGATCTTTCCGTGATTTGATCTGACCAAGTTATGATGCTGCTTTTCTCAGATATAGTCTCAGTTATGATGCCGCTTTTCTCAGATATAGTCTCAGTTATGATGCTGCATTTCTCAGAAATAATCTCAGTTATGATGCTGCTTTTCTCAGAAATAGCCCCAGGTAATGTGTCAGTAGTCAGACTCCTTTCAATTGATGGTGCATTATTCTTCGCTTTATTGCTTGGATCAACCGTGTAATGAACTGCCATGTGTGCAATGATTTGGGTTGTTGTTGAGCCGACAACATTTGTATGTGCTCATTGCTTCTACATCCGGTAACTTCCAGAACCTTCAAGGTTCCTTTCCATTTACCATATATTAGGATATATACACATTTTCATATGTATCATTAGTGTTATCATTTGATGTGATACCCCGAATAAACAATCAGTTCTTACTCCGAACTCGGAGCGAATACTTCATACTTACCTCTCAACTTACTTAACTTGCATAATCTTAACTACTGCAATCATTTTTAAATGCGACGATAAAAATATTTTCATGAGAAGGAGTCGCTACAGCAACCTGAAATCAATCAAACTCGAAATTATAAGACCAAAAACAATATTCTATTGGGAAAGGATGACTCCTCCCCACATTAACATAAACATTCGCGGTTCCAATGTTGTCAATAATCCACAGAACACATCCGTTGGTATGGGTATGATACACATCCACAAAGAACGAGTCACTCATCAGTACCCTGCAGTTGGGTTTTCCAGAATGCGGGATCAAGTCCGGAAATTCGCCCCAATAGATCCTTGTATTTGTTGATGACCACTTTTCCAGTGTTGCCTGCAACTGTATATTTAGAATTGATTTAATATTAATGAAAATGTACATAGAAAGTATTAAATAATTTTGCAAAAATATTTTTGAAATTATCATGCCCTCCCAGTGAGTGTCTCACAATGTAAATCTCATTGAAAAGAATAAGAAATCTGTTTTTGAGCTTAAGAAATAGAGAAAAATCTGCTAGACGTTATCCCACTGGTGGTACATTTTAATCACGATGTTGAATGCTAGCGTCTTGATAAGTTACTCCAGATCCAGGTAAGCTTCCCCCGTCGAGAACGAAGACGTTGAAGGTTCCAAGACTCGCATAAGTTACGAGTGACAAATGGTCATCTGTTAATCAATAACAATTCTCAGAAAATTTATACGTATATAATTTTTTATCTCGCCGTTGTTTCTGTGCGATGACATTACTGAGAAATTTGACTGAAAGCCACCGACAGTCACAATTATTCTCGAGTTCCATTACTGATATTGGAAGCTTAGAGGGCAGGTTGGTCAACGTATATAATTTCCACTTGTTGGTCTTCTGACTAACACAACAATTTTGATTAAAATTGCAGAATGTGTAGCTCTACATTTCAGTTATTCAACTTACGGATAGAAAAGTAACGCTTGTTATTAAGGTCAGCTCGATCGATACTAATCTAATCTGCCTGAATTAGCTACAATCGCCTATCGTATTTATATATACATATGTCCTAACTTCAAAATAAATAAAACCCAAATTCTAAAAAAATTTGCAAAGTGGATCTTGTTCCTTTGTCTTGTATTATTCCTATCAAATAGGTTTGAACGCCAACTTGACATAAAGAAAGGAAAGACATTTGTACAGAAAAAATTTACAGGATGAAAAATGTCAAAGGTTGGCTGAGTGTATAAGCGCAATTTCTTCAGCTAATCTCTGTCTAGTTTCTCTCCCTCAATGGTCGCCACCTACCTCGCTGACGATGAGCTGTGGCTGTGACGCATATAATAAAACTCATTGAACACTGTCTGAACATACTACGATAAGCACACCTTGAAAACATTAATCTACACAATGATCACTCATCGTCAGCAAACCCTACTTGAGTATTCCGTTGAGAGATGACTCACTCCATGCAATCAAATACTAAAAAAGAATTAACAAAGCTCAAATTGTAATAAAAATGGATATGATTGAATTTTCATGAATTTTCCGGAAAACAAGTTGCGAACCCCAATAAAAGTGGAATTTTATGAAACCGAGTTCTCAAATAACTCAACATGCCATTTATTAAATGTACATTAAATGAAAATGACTCGAGTTAAGATTTAATACAAAATGTTTTCTTTTAAAAGTATAAACTATGACGAGGTGACCAAAATTCAATCTTAAAATGTAAAATGTTTAAACAAATAAAACTAAATTCGTTATTGCGCCCTGTGCGTTCCCAAGTGGGCCCCACAATCTGGACACTTGTGATCAACATCGTAGCAGGAGTCCATACAAAAGGGGATCAAACAGCAGCCCAGCCATCCAACAAAGCAGCAAATGAGACCACAGGAAATCCAAGCGCAGGAACTTGCCGTTTTCTCCGTCGATGTGACAATATTGTGGCCGCACTGGCCACAAGTGACCCTTGCCGGGTTGTGGCCCAAGGATGCGGTCGTCACCACCACAGTTACTGGCTGAGGCTGAGAAGTGAGTACTGGAGGTCCTTGTGTAACTGAATACGGAAATTAAACTTTTAAAACATATAGTTCGTAGTTCTAAAAAATCGTTTCAAGTTTTTGTCAGCAAACCTGTATACTGATTGGGAGGAGGTGGATACATTCCAGGATTGAAACCTGGAGCTGGATATGGTGCTCCACCGCCGCCGCCACCACCTCGAATTTCATCAACATTCGCGTAGTCTGGAGGTGGCTCAGGGTACCCTGGATTTTTACGGCCTTCCATTACGGACAAGAAATTGTATAAATGTTTGATGGATGTAAATTATTTGGGAAAATTAGTGATTTATTTTCTCGGTTTGGGAAAAAATCTCACACAATATTTTGCCAACTATGTGCGACTTGTAGCAGAACTACTGCGACTAAAGTAATATACGTGTAAAATATATTTGTTACGAACACGCACTTAGGTAGTTAGCATAATGTATTTTGTCAGAGATACGTTATCTTTATCGCATTAACTCATCGTCAATCTGTAATTACGTGTGGAACGTGATTCCTGGAATGAATGGAGCAGACGTGAGAGGAACAAGGTTCATCATATAATTCATACGTTGAACAGAGCACAAAAGTAATGTCAAAATGACCTCATGGCTTTAATCGAATAAAATATGAATTTAAGTAGTTGCCGGTACACAGCCGAGTCTCAAGGCACATGAACCACGCAACCGCTTACTTGTTAACAACAAATTCTTGTTATTTTGACATAAGAGGAAAAAACTGATGACGCACGTCGATCAAACATTGACACTCTTATCGATTAATGCATACACATATAGCTTGTAAGTGTATGTAATAATTTTAAAAATATACGTTATGGAAGAGTGCATAACACCCAGGCATTTGTCAATGGACATATATTATTTTTTGTTCGATCTATATTTGATTTGATTTCCTCCAGATTGCGATTTTTCTGTCGTGTGTGTTCCGATTGTGTTGTGAATTCATCATGACTCATGTTAAGGTGTGAATAACTGTAATAATGTATTAATTTCGACGAAAAAATCAAGCATCAATGTGAAAAAAGTATGATTTATGCAACATTACGGTTTGATGAAGATACACGTTTGATACAAGTTGAATCAATATCAAATGGCTTGAATAAAATAATTTATAAATAGGTTTATACACGGTTGCGCATGTCGTCATAATGACTCATAATATGTATTTATTTACACTTTTCGCTTACCTGTTTTTCCTTTGTTTAAATAAACTGCAGTAATCTTTGCCTGAAACCAAAGTCCATGAAAACATTTTTCATTAAGCTCTGCTGATGCTTTTCTCTGACTTTTGCTGATTTCAAAGAGACAGTGACGGATGGATGGATATTAAGTACTATTTTAGTCGTATTTCAACATGCAGATTTAACCAAACTTGAAGGATTATATATGGCACTCATTTAATTTCCTAAGCGTAATTTTTCAAAACGCTTCAAGTTTGGAATGTTTTATTTAATCACGTTAGGACACAGTAATGATAATAAGTCAACTGCAAATCCAAATTTGACAATATACTTCCACTTGATTTGATCCAAAATAATAGTTCAAAAAATATATAAAATTGGAGGCTTGGATTTTCAACTAGCCACTTATTTTCAACATCGCC
Source organism: Heteromurus nitidus (assembly GCA_034687055.1). Classification (NCBI taxonomy): domain Eukaryota; kingdom Metazoa; phylum Arthropoda; class Collembola; order Entomobryomorpha; family Entomobryidae; genus Heteromurus; species Heteromurus nitidus. Next base: position 9,513 of record JAQFZW010003516.1, read on the forward strand.
AAATTCCCTGAATAGATCCATTATTTTAATCTGTCATTATAAAGTTATTTTCTATAAATTTCTTTGACATTGGAAATTTTTTATTGCTCGAATCCCTTTTTGGCAGTCCAAAATTCACCTCAAAAGGAGAAAGTTATTTCTTTGGAAGTCGCTCGTGTTAAAACAATTTTTCCAGAAAAAATGTTAAGCCCCCGATTTTACAAGTTATTGTGGCTCTACGGAGAAGTAGGGAAACGTACTGGAATAATTCCATATTCCTTCGATTGGCCCAACTTTAAAATGCGTTGTTCGGAAAGGAGCTGGCGCCTCTACAAGTACAACTTGTTCACAGTCGCTTTCGTCGCCGTGTACATGACCTGCCAAACAATTCGCTTCAAAATCCAAAATAACATCAACGACTTTTACTTTTGCTACTCATTTATGCTTGGAACGGCACTCATTTCCTTGTCACATGTCTTCAACGTGATTTGTCGTCATGAATTCATCGATACCATCAATGCTTTCTTCAAATACGTTTCATTCAACCGAGGTTCGTTTCCTCATTCTCATTTCTAAAAAAATATCCAATTCGAGATTATACTTGTCCGATAATCCTTGTCTGTTTTGCATTTAGAAAATTTCTACATCGCGAACCATCCAATAACGAGAATAAAATCGTTGATAATTGACATTCTCTCCGTCGGCATCACCCTGAGCATGGTTGGAATTTGCTGTATCATTCTCTTAATGATCACATTTCTCCCTCGACAAGCAATCCTGATTGGAAACATCATTCCAGAAAAATACCTATCGATTTACGCTGTAAGGATTCCATACACTCTCATCTCCTATACTCCATGCTTTGTGATCTATGGAAATCTGGGTTTCATTGTATTGATCCTTATGGCTGCTGGAGCCGTCACGATTCCCTTCAATTCTACGGAATTCCAGTTTGGCCTAAAACGAGAAAAATATGAAACAAAGGATTCCCTTCGAAATAATCTGGAAAACTTTATTCTTGCATTTAGAAGGGCACAATTACTGCACAATTTGTTTATGCACTTTTTCGGCCTAATTTTAATCCCGTTGCAGACAGTAGTTATGCATCTCATCATGCTGGCCGTGGTGTTGGTTGTAAGCTACAGAAATGCACTTCATCCGAGTGCACTCCTTCCAATCGTCATGTGGGCTGCAGGGGTATTTATCTTTTGGTCACTTCTTCTCAATATTGCGGCATATGCGTTTAGGGAAAATCGAAGGACTATGATGTCATGGAAACGGCATGACTGGGAGAACAAGAGGAGCAATTGTTTGATGTCGAAATTTCGCAAATCTTGCCAGCCAATGACAATTTGTTATGGAAAAACGTATGTGTTGAAGCCAAAATCATTTCTGGGATTTGTGAAGGGAGTGTCGACGGGTGTTTTCAGAATACTCTTAACTGTCGTCGATAAATAAAGGTTTGATATGAATTGAGGCTGATATGAAGTCATCATGTCACAAATAATGCTTTTCGAAACATGATGGTTTTCCTGAAAGCACCTTCAAATGACTAGCTAATAAAGGGAGTTGGGGGAATTCGTGGTCATGACTCGTGTCAAAGTGAATCGCTGTAATGTTTTTCAACGAAAAATAATGCAGGTATTTTAATGATAAAAATGTATATGCTTTAACATGTAATACAAAGGATTTTGGTTTGATGAAGAAACAAATTGAATCGAGTGGCATAATGTAATTTATAAATAGGTTTACCCATACAACCATTTGTATTTTGCATCAGACGTGTATTTATTTTTACTCCTCGATGACGTCTTTCTTTCCTTTGTTTTGAATGAACTTCAGTCGAGGCTGGGACCTGAAGCCAAAGTCCATGAAAACATTTTTCACTAAAGCAAGCTCGGCTGATGTATTCTGCTCTTCTGTTCATTTCAGTGATTGATGAGTGTCAGGATTTCAATTTCAGTGTAAATAACAGAAACCTTGCTGATTTCAATGAGACAGTGACGCACGGATTTTAAGTATATGAGGTTAGTTTTATTTCAACACACAGATTGAACCCAACTTGAAGGATTATATGACACTCATTTAATTTCAACAGCATTTTATTTAAAAACGCTTCAAGTTTGGAATGTTTTATTTAATGACGGTAGGACACGGTAATGGTAACAATTCAACTGCAAATCCAAATTTGATAATATACTTCCACTTGACTTGATGCAAAGTAATATTCCATAAAATATATAAAATTTGAGACATTTCCAAATAACCGCTAATTTTCCACATCGCCAAAAATTCTCTGAATTGCTCCATTATTTTAATCTATCATTATAGAGCTAAATATGTTCAACAAGTAGTTTGACATTGGAACAATTTTTTGTTTTATTGCTCGAATTCCTTTTTGGCAGTCCAAAGTTCCCCTCACACGGAGAAAGTGGTTTCCTTGGGAGTCTCAAGGACTAAAAACAATTTTTTCAAGATGTTAAGCCCCCGATTTTACAAGTTATTGTGGCTCTACGGCGAAGTAGGGAAGCGTACTGGAATGATTCCGTATTTCTTCGATTGGCCCAATTTTAAAATGCGCTCCTCGGAACGGAGCTGGCGCCTCTACAAATACAACTTGTTGACAGTAGTGTGCGCCGCCGTTTTACTTGTCTGCCAAATAATTCGCTTCAAAATCCAAGATAACATTAACGACTTGTACTTTTGCTACGCATTTCTTCTTGGAATTGCAATCGTGTCGATAACTCACGTCTTCAACATACTCTGTCGTCAGGAACTTATTGACACATTCAATGCCTTCTTCAAATACGTTTCATTTAACAAAGGTTTTAGTTTACAATTTTTAAAATAAAAATTTAATCATTTCTAAATTGAACGTAATACTTCAATATGGTTTTGCATATTTAGAAAATTTCGCAATTCGCAGCCATCCAATAACGAGAATAAAATCGATGATAATTGACATTCTCTCCATCGGCATCACCCTGAGCATGGTTGGAATTTGCTGTATCATTCTCTTCACGGTCACGCTTTTCCCTCGGCAGCCAGTCCTCCTCGGAAATCTCATTCCAGAGAAATACTTGTCGATCTATGCTGTAAGGATTCTGCGGATCTAGGCCCTTTCCCCACAAAGGCCCTTTTCCCCACAAAGGCCCTTTTCCCCACATGGCCTTTTCCTCACATGGCACTTTCCCCACATGGCATTTTCCCCA
>JAQFZW010003517.1:0-12698 GCA_034687055.1 Heteromurus nitidus
GATTTTTATACCTGAGATCATCAATCTGTGAAAGTACGGAGGAAATCCAAGAGTTACATGCTCCATGCACCCCTCGTTAGTTTTTCCAACAAATAAAATTTAGTAGCCTAACGTGTTATACGCTGGAGGATCTTCCCATTCCCAACTATCACAGTTTGTGCAAATCTCAACAACCTTGTAAATATCATTTTCCAGCCTTTCAACATTGCTCAAGTCAAGATCATACAATCTCGGCTTCTCAATCCCCATCCCAACTTTCATTCTCTCAATCCAATAGTCCTGAACTGGTCTCGTAACAAATCCAACCAAGTCGATATTTTTCCTCCTCAATTTCTCTCCGACGAGTTGAAACGAAGGCGGAAACGAATTGAGACAGTCGTCACTCCCGTCCCCTTTCGTAGGATGTCGGTTTAATTGTGGCTGAAACATTGGTGTGGATGTGTCGTCATGCGTCATCTTGTCTGAGAAGAAAATTATCATCTTTTTAATTCCAGTGTTGTCGCTCGGATCGTAGTCGGTGCTCTTCCAGCCAACTCGCTTCTCCAGTGCGGCAAGGAAGATTGCCGTAAGTGCACTTCCACGGGGGGCTTCCCCACCATCGCAGGTATTCGCTGAAGCGTTGTTTACAGAGTCAGAAAAATGGGCGGGGTCTTCCGTAAAAGTTTGTCGGAGATTATAGCAACCATCTCTGGAATTAAATCATAAACAACTTCAAATAAACATTTTAACCAAATCAAACTAAAATTTTACTAAATTTTACTAAAATTATGCTCACCTCGTATCGCCTTTCAGATTCGTCCAATCGTAATCACAAAATACTGACAAAGCATATTTCGACCCTGGATGAGACTTTTTAAATTTCTGAATTATTTTTCCAGAAACTGTTGAAAACGTTTTCCAGAAATTGCTGAACGTATTGGTGTGGTCAACGAGAAATGAAATTCGTAGTTTTATTTTCAAGTCTTTGGGTGCTTCACAATCCTCACTCGGTATCTCAAGGCGCTCAAATCGTCCCTCAACTACAACTGGGTCATTCCGGCCTGCAAGTGGAAGCAGCTCAAATTCAGGGTCAGTTCCATTTGGTTCATTTCTGGCTTCAAGCGGATGCTGTTCAGATTCAACTTCTGGTCGAGATGGCGCAATTTTAGTTTCAGGTTTCAGTTTATTTCTGCCTTCAAGTGAAGGAGGAGGAGGAGGTTCAAGTCGACTTCCAGCTTTAACGTCTTCGTGTGGCCCTTCTTCAAATCCACCTTCACCTTCAAAAGGATATTGCTCAGATCGGCCTTCAACATAATCTGCACAACGCGACGGGGGAAGACGATCCTGAAGTAGTTTGAAGTCGACCTCACTTATATTGTCGTAGTCGAGGTCGATGTGATCATAATCAATTTCCTGGGATTCTAGTTCCGCTGTCCACTGGTCATGAATTTGCTTCGGGGTGGCGACGTCCTTGATGATTATCAAGCCAACATTGTTTTCTTTGAGTAATTCAAAAGCCGGGTGAGCTACAAGTTCCTTCGGAGGTATTGCGCAAACAGTGTCAACCGAATAATTTGGCAAAAATAGCAAAATGATTTTCCTTGTGTCATCGTCCGGCCCCCAATCGACGCCAGAGTCTGACATGGCTGAAGCCACTGCTTCCAGTGCAGAGTCCACGCATGGATCAGCCAGCTGCCAGTCTGGAGAAAATGTGAGTGGTTGTTCGAGGATGTAGCAAGGCTCACTGAAAATTGATGACAAAATTGTTTTATTAATTTTAATGAATCACAAAATTAATTTTGAATTAAATTCATAAACATTTCAGCCACAATAATAAACTCACTTGCCATATGTGGCCAAACCAACACGAGATATGGGATATTTGACTTTAACCTCAGCCTGAAGTTGCTCAATTGCGAGTTGAAGCTTAGAAAACAATATCGTGTCGAGGGGACTCGTTCTGCTTGCCAACAACAACAAATCCAGTGTTTCACTTGTGCATTTTTGGGATAAAGCACAAAAATTTGTTAAATACGAAATTAATATGAAAATTATCAGTATAAAAGGCATTATGTTTTGAGGAAGATGGTATCAAAATGTGGTAACTATTTTTAGACCGTTAATTTTTTGTTGCATGAAATAGTATTCAACATGTGATGCGATAAAGTCAGTCTGCAGCGTCATTTAGTTATGCCGAGCATTAAAATAACCATGAAACCTTGAGAGGCGATCTATTAAAAAAATTAATGAATTCCGAATGAATCAAGTGCATTCTTAATTTTAACGACTGTTTGGTTTAATTGCTAATTCACTTTATTTAAATCGATATATTATCCGTCTGGCAAAAGTCTTTTGTTGTATGAACGTCATTCACATTAAAGTTCATTTCATATTATTGTTCCATAGAACCTGTGTAAGTTTTTTATGAAAAAATTCTCCATAAAAGCTGACTTGAAATTTCTTGAGACAATCATTCCAACAAATAATACCAAAGTCTATATACACATCCACTCCAGTCATCAGATCGAGGGAACTATGTATTACCAGGTCAAATCAGTGACGGGAATTTTCCTCGTCGTCGTTGCCTTATATTTGGCGACGCCATCAGGCGTCAATGGCAAGCCTCACGACCACACGATGTGGTGTGCCCACCCAACAAGAGAAGAACAAGAGCATCCTGTGACGAGACATTGCTGTAAAAAGGCTGGAGCAACTTGCACCAAAGTAAAATATAAAAATTCATACATTTTAAAATTGAAATTCGTATGATTCGCCTGATGACTTTTTTAGCGATTGCTGATTTGATTATTTTTAGATGAACCCAGACCCCAAAGATCTTAAAATCGTGCTGTTTGCCTGCGATTTCAAAACGACCCCAGAACTGACAGCATTTATGAGCTGCTGCGATATATGGCAATACCCTACCAAATTCGGGGAGGACATGACAGACAATATTTTTCTTAATGAGAAACCACATCCTTGCTGAAAATCCTTGTACATGTCACACACCACAACACGTTTCCCCCGCATGAATAAAAATATTACTGAAGCAAAATTAACGAAATTGTTTGATCCACACAAAAGCTGAACATGACCATTGGGGTCAATCTGTCAAAGAAATTATTCGACATGAATTTGATTTTTGGAGGAGACACTGCCCTCATCCATCTTCTCATCCAGGCTAACTCCATATTCGAGCATGATTTAGAGGCAAATACTTGAAAGTCTTTCAACCTCTTTGTCATTTTCCCTCCCGACGTATAAACTTGGACCGGGAAATGAATGGAAAGGAAGGCTGGAATAGCTGGCGAAAGAGTAAACCCACAACAAATCAACTCTATGAGTCCCAAACTGTTAAAATGACGAATTAATATGTAAAGGGTGGGAATGGTGACGAAGCCAATGGCCAGCATCACTGAGCTCGTACACCAGATTTTATGCGAGTCGTTATAAAATGAGAGGAAAATTTGTTGCTGACGCCAAACCTGCAGCCTTCCATAAGCTTTTGCAAATGATATTTTTGAGGAACACGTCATCGATCTTGTTGCATGAACCAGCATGCATTTCAGGGCAAACGTAGACCAGGCGAAATCGAGGATTGCGAAGCAAACGAGTTTGTTGACGGCAGACATCGCGTGGATTTGGATCCACACAAATATTAAGAATTGAACGGTCGTTGAGCTGGTGACAATTTTATTAATGGGCGAAATTGAGGAGAAGAATGGTGACACAAGGTTGAATGGAGTTGTTGGAACCAGGAAGCCAGCAACTGATCGAGTGAGAGCGGCCATCTGCACCATTGTCGGCGCAAATCTGAGCATGAGTCGAATTGCGACAGAGTCATCTCGTCGAAACCAATATAGTTGCTCTGTGAAAATTGAAAATATAATTATAACAGCTAATTATTCTGGGAGGACCAATTATTTTACGAATTATCTCAAATTTACCGTCTTTTGGCACATGGCTGCTTTCAAAGTTTAAAACCGCATTCAACAAGGCGACCAATGTGTCGCCCGATTCAAGGTTGAAGTGGCCGATAAGGAAGGACCACGCGTAGATGAAAGTGATAAAACTTGTGATAATCCTTTCTGAAATATTTTGCTTCGGAAAGCAGAGAGATCGTGAAAGTCCGCCGAGTACAACAAGACCAGTAAAAAGCTGGTGGATCACATGCCAAGTTCGAGATTGTTTTGAATTTCTTTCGTATCTTGAGAAATATCGATTCCATGCGTAAGGAAATGTTTTAACTCCGAAGTATCCCTGTTGTAAGGCTTGCCTGAAGAATATGACAATTAAGTCGTGGGCACCTGAAAAACGAAGCATTTTCGAACGAGGATTGAACGTAGTAAAGAACAATTCGAGTAATATATAGGTTGTCTGCTCGGCTCACACACACTGAGAAAGCAACTGACAATGTTTGTCCAAATATTTCTTAGGCTTACTTAGTCCATAAGTTAGATTTAAGCCAAATGAAAATTTAAAAAGTCATGCATTATAAACGAGGGTGTTTATTCGTAATCGACGTTTTTCCATCCGAATTCATAAACAATTGGAATATTAATTGTAGATCTAAAAGGTTTCATGTCAGAACCAGAGTATCTACTTATGTAGAAGTTACTAGTTCCTGTATGAATTTTTAATTCAAATCCTTTTAGTCCTATTCATTTGCATATACGTTTAGACACTTGGGGGCGAATCGGGAAACATTTAATCCAGGCTTAAGACCGCTCGGTACCAGTCATAAGTCCGGCTTAAACCTGGATTAAATGTTTCCCGATTCCACCCTTGGCTCCTTCTACTTCCAACTTCGCTTTGTCGTTCATAGTCAATCCCAGAATGGGCCATACTTACGACTAGACATTCATTAATAATTCCACAAAAAGCACTTAAAATGAAAAAGGTACACTTAAACTCAACCCCTGATGACTTAAATCTTTCATGACCAGATTTGGTACTTTCCGAATTCTGAAGTGAAATATGCATTAAAATATTAATTACACATTCTAGATAACTTGTGACCAATAATCAAGTTGTCCATGGCTTACGAGAGAAGTTGCGATTATCTCTGTTTGCTAAAACTTGATATCACAATAAGCATTCATTTTTATGCTATTTAGAATTCTATGCAACCATTCTACGATAGACAGCCAGAGTATTCGTGTGATTATATCTCCGACATTTAATTACTTGATTAAAAATGGAATGTCAAAAACAAGACAGCGAGGAAGAGAAAATTGAAAATCTTCATGACTTTGCTTATATATAAAACTTTTGTTATTGGTAAGCAAATTTGATAAATGGTGGATTTAGATTTGCTTAGAAATGTGAAATCAACGCACATATCAACTTATGAATTTACTGCAACAGTATCAGCGAAATGGTCTGATCCACACAAAAGCTGAACATGACCATTGGGGCCAATACAACTAAAAATAATTTTACAACGAAAATTGGAACGAAGTTATTAGCACATTTGTCAGATGGAGAAGAGCCAGTTTTCATCTCGTGACCGATACAAATATTTATCATATGGAGCGCAATTTGAGACTTTAATCACAAGAAGTGGTGTGGTTTGAACATGTTCCGAGAACTGGAGGTCATCGTTCTATTTTTTTATTTAAAAGTTGATCTTGGTCTAAATGAAATTCCGAACCACCATTTATTCTTAATTTTTTTGCAGAAGTGCTGAATGTCTGAATAAAAGTTTTAACCTGAATGTCAAAACGGTAGGACAGGTTTGTAAAGTATCATAAAAATATCTCATGAAGAAATTTGACATGATCAAATAAAATATTTATTCTTATCTTTCATATTTTACATTCTTCATCCATACTAAATATATGTTATTTCCTACAAATATCCCATATTGTTGCCATTAACATGCACACTTTATATTCAAAGCTTTAAAATTATAAATGAAAATGAGTTTTTCGTGCTCTCAAAGACCGTTTTAATTATTAAATCAAATAGCCTTTTAGTTTTAAAATTCTAATTGTAGTAACCTTCAATAGTCATATTTTATAAAAAAATATATAATATTTACTACTCCTGTAAAAGAATCAGCGAAATGGTCTGATCCACACAAAAGCTGAACATGACCATTGGGGTCAATCTATCAAAGAAATTATTCGACATGAATTTAATTTTTGACGGCGACACTGCTCTAATAAACCTTCTCATCCAGCCTGTCTCCATTTTCGAACAAGATTTAGTAGCAAACAATTGGAAATCCTTCATCTTCATTCCCATTTTCTTGCCTGACATATAAACCTGCATTGGAAAGTGGTTTGCAAGAAAGCCGAGAATAATTGCGTTGAAAGCAAATCCACAGCAGCAGACCTCAAGAAACCCCAAACTATTAAAATGTCGAATTAACACGTAAAAGGCGGGAATTGTGAGGAACGTAACAGCCACCATCATTGAGCTCGTACACCAAATTTTATGCGCGTCGTTGTAAAATGCGAGTAAAATTTGTTGCTGGCGCCAGATTTGAAGCTTTTGACGAACTTGGTGGAATGAAATCCTTGACGAGTAGTACGTCAAGTTTCTTGTTGTGTGGACGAGCATGCATTTCATGGCAAATGTAGCCCAGGCGAAATTGAGAAATGCGAAGCAAAACATGTTGTTCGCTGCAGACATTGCGTGAATTTGGATCCATGCAAATATTAAAAATTCCGAGGTCACTGATTGGCTGAGATATTGTCGGACTGGAGAAATTGGAGAGAACCAAACGGACATCACGTTGAATGGAGTCTTTGGAGCGAACAAGCCAGCAACCGAGCGAGTGATAACGGAGATCTGCATCATGGTTGGGGTAAATCGGACTATGAGGCGGATTGCGCGCGAGTCTCGGCGTTTAAACCAGTAGGATTTTTCTGTATATTTTTTATAAGTCGAAAATTTAGTTTTGCAATAATACTAAATGGACAATTATTTAAATGTTTTAAGCTTACCATCGTCCACCATATTGTTCTTTTCATAATCCATAATAGCATTCAACAAGGCCACCAATTTGTCACCGTATTTGTGGTTGAAGAAGTTGATAAGATAGGACCAGGCGTAAATAAAAGTGACAAAGCTCGTGAGCATCTTTTCCGCAATCCGTTGGTTCGGGAAACAGAAGGATCTTGAAAGACCGCAGATTATGGCAAATGCTGTGAAGACTTGCTGGATTATGTACCAAATTTGAGACTGTTTCGAATTGCGTATGTATCTTGAGAATCCACCATCCCACACGTAGGGAAATGTTTTAACTCCAAAGTATCCCTGTTTTAAAGCTTGTCTGAAGAAAATGACTATTAAGTCGTGAGCGCCTGAAAATCGTAACATTTTCGTTAAGAATTCTACAATTACTAAAAGTTAAGTTGAGCCGAACTGTTCAAGATCTATATGCTGACTGATCTCCTCATACGATGGGAAAATATTGATATTATTTGAAGATGTTTCTCGAATATTCGTTGTCGATATGATGAGCAATATCACGCACGGCATGTCTTGTTAATTTACAGATAATGTACCAACTATGGACATGGACAATTCTTGTGCTGATGAGGAACCCTGCGTGATGTTCATCTCTGATTATATATTTAAGCAGAACATAACACAGACTTTCATGTAAATTCACAGTTATTTCGTTGACCATTTTCTGACTTGATAAAATATGGATGCGTTCTCCAATGGTCGAATGAACAAGTGTGATTTCATAAAGCACTAAATGCGTGTTGTTAGAAACACATGGAATGAATTGAATCCCATACAATACATCGTGTATAGACTAAATATAAAGAAACTGTAGGACTAAGTTTAGCTAAAATATTTTTATCGCAATGTAACAACGTTGGAAGATTGGGAATTGTTTCGAAACATTTGAGTAAAAACATGACCAACGACTGAAATCCGAATGGTGTATCGATAAACTTTACAAGCTTCATTATATCCAATTATCCAAACAAGCAAAACATCATGGTTTTCCTTCAGCCATTTATTTTTGGTAAAACTGAATGATAGTTTTAATCGTTGCTTCATCAACGACATCAACTAATAAATTCCTATTTGTGTAACAATTATTCAAGCTTTACTTCGATAATAAATTCATTTTACCAAATTTTAAACAATGAAACAAAAAATTGTCCAAGCATCCATAAAAAGTAATGGCCGACCCACGTCCTATTACTTTTAGTAACCCAAAGTGTTATACGCTGGAGGATCTTCGTATTCCAATCCATCACAAATGCTTGTCTCCACCGCGGATGAAATGTCCTTTCCTAACCTCTCCACATTTTTCAGATCCAGCAAATACAAAAATGGCTTCTCAATCCCCATTTCGTGCTTCATTTTATCATGCCAGTACTGGTGAACTCTCTTCGCTACAAATCCAAACAACTTCACATTGTGCTCCAGCAGCATTTCGCCGACCAATTGAAACGAGGGAGGGAAGGCATTGAGGCAATTATCATTCCCATCACCGATCGCATAATGACGGCTTTCCGCGTCGGTGAATTTTCCCGCGGCGGAATCATCGTGGGTTGTCTGATCAGTGAAGAAAATAATTATCTTTTCGATTTTACTGTTGTCACTTTCGTCATAGTCTTCACTCTTCCATCCTACGCGTTTCTCCATTATGGCGAAAAATATGCCGCTGAGTGCGCCTTCAGGGTCGTCGTCCCCTCCGGCACAAGGGCGCACTTTGGAGACCGCCTTTGCAAATTGAGATGAATTTGTGGTAAAGGGTTGACGGAGGTGGTAGCAGTTATTCCTGAATGAAAAAAATGTGTAAAAAATATCAACATGAATATTTATAGGAAAAAATATTAAATTGATTTAGAGAGAAATTAGGTAGGTTAAGATTTACATTTTGTCTGCTGCCAGATTCGCCCATTTATAGTCACAAAATAATGATAATGCAAACTCCGAGCCGGGATGAGACTCCTTAAATTCCTCGATCAGTCTCTTCGAAATCTTTGCGAATATTTTGAAGAAACCCTGGAATGTTCCAGTTTGGTCCACGACCATTGAGATTTGAAGCTTTGTGTTCATAGGCGTTGTAGTTTCACAGCGCTCATTTGATGGTTCAAGTGGGGGTTGCTCAAGTTGTTGTTCCTCGGGGGGAGATTCTTCGAATTCATCTTCAATTGGAAGTCCAAGAACAGGCTCATCCAATCGATCTTCAATAAGTGAAGGCTCTTCCGTTCGATTTTCTAGTGGAGCTGTATCAAGTCCCGCTCCTTCCATTTCCTGTTCTCCAGGGACCAGCTTTTCATCCAGGAGTCGACCTTCAACTGAAGGTCCTTCAGTGCGCCCTTCAAGATGAGGGACCTCTACCTCAGCAGGGCCTTCAAGTATTGGTTCTTCTGGCGGAGTATTCTCAAGCGATTGTCTTTCAAGTGGGGGTTCTTCGGGTACTTGTTCCTCTTGAGATTCAATTTCAAGTAACGGTCCTTCAATTTGGGCCTCAATTTCAGATTCTTCAACCCGATCGTCCAATGAATTTTCCTCAAATCGATCTTCACTTGCTGAATCACAACGGGATTTTGGAATAAACTCGGAAAGTTGTTCGAAGTGGATTGCATTTAAATTCTTGTAGTCAAGCTCAATTTCGGCAAAATCGATATTTCTGAATTGTAAATGATATGCCCACTGATCAAGAACGGTTTCAGGGATGCCTAGGCTCGAGATAATTATCAACGTCACGTCACTTTCTTTAAGTGAGTCCCACACCTTTCGAGTTGCCACTTCGTTTTGGGGGATTGAGCAGACAACAGGATCCGCAGATATCTCATTTGGCAAGAATAAAATAATAACTTTTCTGGTGTTCTCCTGTGGTCCCCAACCAATGCTGGAGTCTGAGATTGCCGAGGCCAATGCCTCCAGTGCTGAGTCCACGCATGGCTCTTCTATCTTCGAGAAAGCCTCTGAAGAAAATGTAAGCGGTTGTTCAAGTGTGTAACTCGGTTCACTGAAATTTTTTGACGAAAAAATAAATTTAAATAATTTATTAAACACAATGAAATAGAAGATGATCTTTACTCACTTTCTAAATGTGGCTAAACCAAAACGAGATCTGGGAAAATTCACCTTCACCACACTCTGAAGGTTTTTTATGGCGAGCTCAAGTTTTGAAAATAGGATCCTGTCTAACGGAGATGTTCTACTTGCCAAAAGCAACAACTCCAGGGTTTCACTTGTACATGTTTCAGATGCGTCACAGCAATTTGTGAAATGAGAAATAAATATGTAGACCATGAGCACAAAATGCATTTGTGCGTTGTGCAGTGGAAAATATTTTGATTCCAAACATGAGGAATTTTTGGCTTGCCTATGTGGGGAATGAAATAATATACGACATATAGTAAAAGATAATGTACAGAGATTATGCAATGATGACTCGATTATGCCATAAATTTCTGTGCAACCTTGAGAGCAATGTATCTTAATAAAATTTATGAGCTGGGTTGAGAAACGACTTAATTTGCTAAATGTAAAATCGAAGGCGATTAAATCAAAATAAAATCTTCCAACGAAAAATGGTAGTTTAGACTTTTCCTATCAACGTAGTGTCACGCGCACACTTGTTCAATTCCGGGTTGGCAACCCGGCGGGTTGCTAAAACACCAAGCCAACCCGCCGGGTTGGCTTGGCTCTCTCGGAGGCCCCCGGGTTGGTTGGCTTGGCTTGGCTCTTTCGCGATCCAGCGGATTGGTCGGGTTGGCTTGGCTTGGCTCTTTCGCGATCCAGCGGATTGGTCGGGTTGGCTTGGCTTGGCTCTTTCGTTGTATTTACAATGCTAAATGTGTAAATAATCCCAGAAATGAGCCAGTTCAAGCATTTAGTACATGCTTTTTCTTCTTATCTTATCAATGAACTGGTCACAACCATTGTTTGACCATAGAATAGTCAAATTTCATGATAAAACATCAACCAACCCGGAAGCCAAGCCAACCCACCGGGTTGGCTTGGCTTGGCTCTTTCGGAGGCCCCCGGATTGGTCGGGTTGGCTTGGCTTGGCTTGGTCGAGGGGAGTGAACAAGTGTGAGTCACGCGTAGTACTCACTCATCAATGTCATATTATGGTTTTCGAATACGGTGGTTAAATGTCCTGAAATCATGATAATGGATTTCAACTGGAAGTATAATTTTAAAATTATTTTCGTAAATGATTCATGTAAACCAACGATTACTGTATTGTGTTGTGCTACTTCCTAAATCATCGTAGTAACTACGTTGTTGTGCTTCATAGATACCTTTAATACGCATTTAGTTCGGGTAATATATTTCGTCGATACTTGTACTCGTTAAATATAATATAACGTGTCCCTGTTATTCTTGTAAACCCATACCTGATGGTTTGTTTCATGAAGCTATTAAGCATTTAAAGCTTATACCTTTTCCAATTAAAATAAACCAATGATTAATAATAACTTCGTAGAGTCCACATACTTCTAATGGAGTAGCCACAGTTCGGTCTGACCATGTTGGTAAAACGATCGATCGGTTCTTTGTCGATAAAATATACCTGATTAAAGGAAAACCGCCTTATCATTCATCATTGGTAAAACACTGTTACAATATTCAACGGAGGTTGGCAATCACGGACTTATATGGTTTTATATTTGACGAATAAAGTATTCATAAATGGCGATGGGACAGAGGAGGGTGATAAATTCAGATCCTAATGAAATTTTGCACATGGTAATCTTAAATGACCGTGAAGAATGTGCACTATATGACCCCTTGCCGTGTGCCCATTTGGGGGAGTTGGTAACCTACTCCCATGTCTTTCCGGAACGGAAATTTCCGGAAAAACAAATGGCAAAATACATGGGAAAATCGACAGTCGGACAGGTCCCTCCCTGTCTGTTCAACTTTTTCACAATCGACCAAAATATAAAATCACTATAAATGTCCTATATTTGTGCATTAAATAGTCTTCTAAACACCTTGTATAGATAAAAACGTGATAAAAGTGCACAATTATGCATTTACTACCTGACATTTTGACTTTCGAAAATTGCCACTACGGTTCATTATGCATGGGGGATAGGTTATCAGGTTATCACCTCCCCCAAATGGGCCCATGGCAAGGGGTCATAGTGCACATTCTTCACGGTGATATGAGAGTATACGATGTGCAAAGTTTCATTGGGATCTGAGTTTATCACCCTCCACTGTCCCATCGTATTATATTATTGTTAAAACAAGGAATGCATGATAGCCGGATGATTCGCGTGTGTGCATTTTGGGATACTTTGATTTCGTGTTGAACTTTATCCGTTTATCGATGCATTCGAAAATAAAATGAATGCCTGGAAGATTCTCGAAAGGCGTTTTAAGGTGTATTATGTGTATGAGTCAGTGTGACCACCGTCTTTTGATTTACTACAATATGAAAGTATCAATATATAAATTATATGATACAGTAGTTACATTTATGGGTTTCAAATTTCAATGTCTTTCAGGAACCTCTCTTTTCATTGTCTTTAATGTTTCCCCGGGCATAATATCTCCTGAACTTAATTAGCTTAGCTTCAATTTTCCTGCACGTTTTCCCTTTTGAAATTAGTTTCGTGAATTAATAATTATTTTCACTTTTAGTAAAATCAAACGTTTTGCTTCCCAGAGACACAGTATGAGTGCAAGTACAATTCCACCCCCACCAGCATCCTACAGTTTATTAGGATGACTGGCCGAACTTGCCTGAGTCGTAGGGGGGGAGAAGAGGC
>JAQFZW010003518.1:0-12696 GCA_034687055.1 Heteromurus nitidus
TTGATTTCCTCTCTGCATATGCTCTGCAGATGTAAATGAAAAAAAACGACTAGAATTGATGGTGTAATGTATTGATAATTACACACTGAGAGCAGCAGAAGAGTAACAATCCATTCCCATTCTTCTTTCTCCATGTGTCTGTTGGGATAATATGTGAGGGTACGGGAACAAGGAGAACGACCACTTTTGTCAGTTCATATATTTGCTAACAAACATAATGCATCGAGGCACAACATTTGGCAGATGACTACAAAGGAAAACCAGATTGTGGGCAATGATATATTATAACCTCTCTGTAGTAGTCATCATGTAATAAAGTGTAGCCAAGAGCATTGACTCTGCCCCTATGCAAAGAGAAGAAGGCAACTACTATTTATTAGCCACATGCAACCGAGTTTTCTCCTAATTAATCAAATTTCCTCTTCCAGATTATGCATTTCCAAGATTATTACATTAATAAACAATAACTCCCCTCCCCTAAACAAAATGAATACAATCAAATTAACAATTACAAATTAGTAGCGAAACTAGGCTACTTATTACGTACGAGAGTTAAGCCCTTTACATACATACATATATGCACTTTCATTGTAATAATGGTGGAAGCCTCCTTTCAAATTGTTTGCTCTTCTCCCAAGGATTTTCCAAATGAATAGGAGGCAGTTAACAGTTAGTATTTGGCTATGTTAATTAGTACGAAATGTAGGCGAGAGCAGAGCTCAAAAGATCTCATTAGCTGGCGAAGAGTAGTGGTAGTGGCCCATATGAAGTAAAGGAATGTCATATGATGCATTATAAGATTAGACTTGACAAAAAAATTACACACACACACAACTTCACAAAAGAGTGGAAAAATACGACTTCTGTAATTCGATCCTTGTTCTTTCTCTCTTGATCTTTGACTAAACTTGTTCGGTTTTTATTTACAGCCTGGCAGCTTACATATGTTTGCAATTGCAACCAAAAACCTTTTTCATTGTATTTTTTTTGCTACGTTCGACTGGATTAAAAAGTTGTGCGTGTGTAATATCTTTTTTTCTTTCGTTAGACTCTTTTTTTCCACGAAAACCAAGGGGAAAATATCCTTGTTTGACGTTTCTCTCTCCTCTCAGTGCAAAAAGCTACAAACCAGAGTGGTAATAATATATGTAGTTCAGAGAAACGGCTGTGATACTAAAACTCATTCTCTCTGCAACAAGAGCACAAGCATTACTTATCATCACCATGAAGGTTCATGCACGCTAAAAGCATCTTGTCATCAGTCAATAGGGACCGAAAATGCATTTCTTTTCCTCATATACAGAGCAGCTTTATTTTTATGTTGGAACGCTGGAAGCCGTAGTATAAGACCAACGTATTTCCTGCATTGAAAGAGCGAAAGAGAGAGAGGAAATTTAGGACTACGACGAAACCAATCAGTATATGAAAATATGCTATACGCCCAAACCGTCAGCAATTACAGTAGTCTACCAATTTCCTCAAAGTTTATTTTCTTCTTTCGATTTCATGCCCAGCGAAAAAAACAGAGAGGATAGACACGAAAAGATAATCTTTTTTCGTAATAGACAACTACACACACAACAACGGGAGAAGAAACTTCGGTGTAAACGCAAAAGGAAAAAAAACTTTACAAAAAAGCTTTACCTGTCCCTAAAATGAAGGGGGAAATGGGCATATTATATGAAGTCGGACAGACTGGATGGATGAAAACATACATGTACGCTAATGCAGCTCAGTTTAAACGTAAATCTGACAGAATGGAAAAGGATTATAAGTTTAGGGAAACATTTTGAAAAAAGAAAGACAAGAAAGGGAAGATGCAGGTGAAAGCATCAAGATAATGGAGAGAAAGCAAAGCAATGAATTAATTGGAATACTTTTTATCACTCACGCTGGAACAAGGGTGTATGAGGCGAAGTGTGTGCGTTGATTGAAGGGTCGTTATTTTTGTTTCACAAGATCACAAGTTTGATTTTTTTGTCGATGATGAGCGAGTCGTCGTTCTGTTGATAAAAATGCTCACTATAAAAAACGACGTTGATCTATGCAGCGATAAATGGACTTTTTATTATGCATAAAATACTCTCGAGTTGAAAATTAGGCGTGCTCTTTTGATACATACTTCTCGTGATGTATGGTGTGTGTGGGATCACTGACTATATACATGTAAAGCCCAGTTTTCCTTTTCCCCGATCTCGTCTGAAACTCTCGCTAAGTCTTTTTTTTCTCTCGCAATCTAAGTGATTTTACTTGACTGTAATCATAGAGGAGTAGTAGTAGCACCAGTTAAGAGTCACTTTGTAATGGTTGGCGGTGCACAAGAGAGAGAGAGAGAATGGAAGGACGACGAACAAAATCCCACTTCTTCTCCGCCGTCTACAAGTTTCGCATGCTTTCTCTTCTAAGGTAATTTTTTTTTTGCTTTTATTCCCTGAAAGTGGTTTTTTACCAAAGGCTTCTCGACCTTCCCATATTTTCGACTCCTTTAAGAGCTCGATTTCAATTTATTGTCCTTTTTCCCACTTTCCCCCTCAAAAATACAGATATACATAAATATATAGGGGAAGAGAACTGGAGTATGGAAAGTAGCAGAGCGAGAGAAAGTATCAAAAGTTGAATCAAAAACAATTTTACATTCGTACTCAGTCAAGAGAATACAATGGTGAATGGGAACACATCATCATAGACTCCCTGAAAATATAGACACCCTGAGCCTTTCTTGTGTGTGAGAGATTTCAACTCTCTCTCTCTCTCTCTCTCGTGAGAAACTGCCAATGACTGATTATTGCAAAAAAAGAAGGGGTAAAAAATGTCTGACTGAACCTATTTAGCTCTGAATGCGGAACTTTAGTTGGAGCAATTTTCTAAGATGAGTAGTAGTGGCTGAGCTAGTTAGTTGTCACTACTACTTTTTTCAAAAGACTTTTTTTTCTCTTCTCCTCGTGGAAAAGTAGCTAGAAATGTTTTTTGGGGTTATGCAAACACCTACGAAGACTGAAACGAACCTGGAACGTACAGGAAGACAGACGTGTGGAGCTCCTGTCAAGTATACGCCTTTTGTGAGACTACAGCGAGTGAGTCTCGCTCTCCTCTTCTCTGATGCCTGTGCTCTCTGTCGGGTGCTCACTTCTCTCCGGCAGTCCGCTAAACACTGGCCTTCTTACTCCTGATTTTGGCCTCCTTATACCCAGTTTCTTTTGCGACGACGACGATGGAGAGATCCTTTTCAGAACATGCACACTTAATACATAATGAAAGTCTGATGCAAGTAAAGTAAACCACTGCTTGCTGTGTACAATTCGTGCGATCCTCTGCCTGCGTGCAAGTATGAAAGAGCAGTTTACTGAAAACCATCGAAAATCTCTGAATTGGATGTGTCTGCATGCATGCGAAGAGAGAGAGAGAGAGAGGAGGAGGTTTGTATTTCGCCTGATTATAGAAATAACCACGCTGACATATCACACTGAAAGAACTCTAATATATCCCATCCATTCCAGCAGGGAAATATTGAAATATTATGGAATATATATATACTCCTCTCCTGTTTTTAGTTGTTCGAACTTTGTAATGTAAACTGTCTTGTGGATGTGTGGAGCGGGACGAAAAAAACCTCCCTCCGAAATGTGAGTAGTGAGAGTGGCGTCCCCACGAATATGAATATGCTTACAGTTTGCGCGACAAAGGATTCCACTTACTTTCATGCTAAATGACGAAAATAGGAGGATTCGTATAATGCATTTAACAAGTTAGCAAGTTGCGTTTCTGTCGACATCCTACATGGATGAATACTTATATATTGCGTTGTGGCTTATTCGTGTACGAAGCTCTAGCGAGCTGTGACAAAGAGAAAGCGCTCGTTGTCTTAAAAACATTTATCTGATCTGCATGTTGTAGTGATTCACACGTTTATACTTTTCCCCTCAAAATAACCGATTTCTCACATGCATTTCGGCTTCATCTTCGATTCCAGTTATGTTCCCGCACCGAAAGTGATCTAGCGTTTCGTAGTCAATTTGCAGCAGTCAGTGTGGGAGAAAGGAATCCATAAGTTTGTTTTGATAGCGATTAACCATATATATGCCATAACAGTTAATCATC
This sequence comes from Heteromurus nitidus, assembly GCA_034687055.1. Lineage (NCBI taxonomy): Eukaryota > Metazoa > Arthropoda > Collembola > Entomobryomorpha > Entomobryidae > Heteromurus > Heteromurus nitidus. The sequence continues at coordinate 4,099 of JAQFZW010003518.1, forward strand.
AGCTCACTCCCTCACTCGTACATGTCATGATTCCGTGTGAATGCTTAATACTATAAGGTACAACGCGTAATATATAAGTATATATCGTCGCATATAGCTGCCTTGGTCCGAACAACGCAACACATTATACCCATTATGCTATTTTGATCTCAGGATCATTGTCCAAAGTGACAGAAAAGCCAGATGGTTGACAACGAAGTAGGGAAAAAATAGCTGTAAAAAGTGCACCACCATAGATAGAGATGTTCTGTGCAAACATAATGTATCATGTGTGTACATAATAGCAGCGTTAAATGTTGTCATCCATCCCCACCTTCCCAAGTTTTGACATATTTCCCCTAACCCTTTCACACTCCCTCCATCATTTATTTCGGTTTTAGCTTACACAAGAAGATCGCCTTCATTCTCCCCAACAATAACACAGAAATAATGCATGTTGATGAGTAGGGAGTTACCTCACAAGAAGTGACTCAAGTTCACCAAAACTACGCATCTAAAAACATACGAGTACGTATATCATATATCCATTGACTTGAGATGTCGCACATGTTCGATTGTCAGTTAGAAAAATTTAAATTTAATATAATATATGTTCAATATTAAATGCTGAATCGATATTATGTAATCCTTCCTGACGGAACTTGGCCAGGTCAAAAAACGCCCCTTTTTTGGGTGAATGAGTGGTGCAAAACAAAATATTAAATTACATTGTTCTCGCCTACCGATCACGTTTCTAATGGCGAGTAGGAGTATGCTCATTTTCACAAAGCATTAGCATGCACAACTTCCGAGAGATTATCGAAGAAACATTATCAGCGAGGTGGTGTTCGTGTTGATACGAACAAATGAGAAAGAGTGTTTCCCTAATTTCCACGTCAGGCGCGACTACTCGCATCATTTTCATAAGGATCTCAAATATAATGAACTATAGCAGATGGCAGTTATATTATATACATATTCTATATTATTATATTATGTGCGCAATGTTCCTACACATTTATCGCAGCCTTGAGTTGAGGACGATTCAAGTTAAAGGCATTATGAATTCCAAAGTACAATGCGCGAGCGAAAAGTGAGAAATTCTCTTTTAGATCTTGTTTAGATATGTGCATTAGGAGGAGATTCACAGAGCTGAAGCCAAGTGTTTCTCACGCTCGAGTTACATTTCACAATCTCATTCCTTGATTTTTGCTTTTTAGCAATGCCTATAAAGTATTTATATATATAAATTATGCTATAAATCATATACACGAGTGCTTACTGGAGGAACGACAATTGGAAAGCGGAAAGCCGGGTATTAGCCGTTTGAATAAATAGCGACGAAGTAATCCATTCTTCGAAGAAGGCAAAAGGCTTTAGTGGCGTATTATAAGTACACAAACATATATTTTCTTGTTTGGGGAACATTCCCATCTCGTCTTGTGGTAAACTACGAAAGCATTCTCAATTCATCATCGTCGAATCTCATGCACCCCAACGCCGTCACGAATCTAGGACGGATTCGTCGTGGACCGATTTCAAAAGTACAAATTCGTCGGGACAAATTCGGATCTGTACGGATTCGTCCAATGGGGTAGGACATATTCGTCGCACCAAAAATAATGGCTTTCCTGTAATATTTCGAATAATTTTCGGAGATTTTCAAAGAATGTTTTTAAAATTTGAAGAATTTTAAAGATTTCCGACGACTTTTAGAGAATTTTGACGATTTTTAAAGAGTGTTTTAACGATTAATTTTGGAATTTGTAAATATATGTATATAAAATTTGTATCGTTTCCCCCCAGTTATTTCCCCAATACTGAATCACCATTTTCCAAATTTAATATATCACATAATGGATATACACATAACCAACGTCTAACTAATTTTAGAAAACTGAAAAGTAGATTATGTGTCTTCAAATAAACGTTGTCCTAAGTGATTTCATGAGTAAAATTCCGTAAAAATAATTTTGAAATATATTTCAGGAAAATCATTATTTTTTTGGTCCGACGAATATGTCCTAGTCCTACTCTATTGGACGAAGCCGTACAGACAGATCCGAATTTGTACTTTTGAAATCGGTCCACGACGAATCCGTCCTCAGCCCGCCGTCACAATGCTATATTTTCAGTGAGCATTGAGCATGGCGTCTCTTTTTAGCATATACAACTCAGTCAATTCAGTATTTGACAACAGCTCTAAGATTTGTGAATTATATACTATATCTCTCTATCAGTACACATTTGTAATGCAGCTTGAGCCGTAAAAATTACAACTTAGCTGTAGCAGCAGCATTGGAAAATTGTAGGTAGTATATATGTGCATAATATATGCACTGTGAATGAATCCATAGACCAGGAGAGAGAGACAAAACAGTGACGAGGGTACACGCTCATTTCGCAACTGAAACCAAACGGAAAATGAGCACAGAAAGGGATTAATTCAATAAAGACGAGACTTGGAGTGTGTGGATAGAGCACTGGAGAGTAAAGGAAAATGGCGTGCAATAATACCGCAAAAACATGCACGCTTTCCTTATAAATAAAGCTTCTCCTCTTCTTTTTCCACATCGTCTTTTCTTCCACCCTCTCTCTCGTCATCTAAAACCACTGCATTTTGGTTTCATGGCCTTTCTTTACAGCTCGCTTATGTAAATGTATATTCCCTGTTGGGTTTCTCGCATTTCACCTTTAAGAGTGACAAAACTTCGCTGTGCTCATGTTCGACATGCTTGAAAACGATAGGACATTGTTGCCTTGTGGTTCATTCGCTCAACATTTTCAAGAATGGATTGAGTGAATGTGACATTATTAGAACAACTAGCGGACAGCCATTCACCCACCCAACGAAATGCGAAGAAGGAAAGAGAGAGACAGTAAGGAAACTGACTGAGGTAGTTGATGCAGAATTAACTTCCCCCTCTCTCTTTCTGTCGTCCTTTTTTTCCTCTCTTCCCTCTGACGGCTTTGCCTCGTTCCCCGGAAGAAATGACCATATCAGTGGACATGATGGTGAATCCTATGTCATTTCGCACAGAGCGAAGGAAGCCTTCTTTACATGAATACATAACCGTCCAAATACAACATAGTCATAGGTTTTTAGCTCGCTCTCCTCTCCATCACACTAGTACACCACTCATTTCCCAACTTTAAAATAGCGCTACTGGAACGAAGGAATCGTGCGAGTAACACTAGTAAAACTGCAATCGAGACGCAAATTATGTTGCTTAATGGGATGTGCAGGTGTGCGAGGACTCATGAGCTACCTTCTCGTAAGAGGATATGTATACCGCTTAATTTCTTTCTCGTCTCTTCGCTTAAAACCGAAATGCCGAGTTACATTTCCCCGTTTTCCTTTCGAAGTGGTTAAACAAGGATGGGAAGAGAAGGAAGAGAGATCGCATAATATTCAGCAGTAAAAAAGGCTTGACGAATATATCAAAAGATATGGCGCTTCACTGGATTAGTACGGAGAGTGGGATATAATAATAATAATATTATGCGGTTCAGTTTATGCACTGCAGTGTGCAGCCAACTAACATTTCGCATGAGCATTCAAACTCTTCTGAATTTCAGTTAACAATTTCAACACATTCACTGATTCCAACCGCTGTAATAACAAAGTATGCAAGTTGCTTCTTCGGAACGAATAAAATATTTCAATTCTCTCTCCTACTTGCATTTCCGTATATTTATCCTTCCCCTTCTTTGAGAGCATGCAAATGATTTATGCACCTGATGGGAAATGTAAGACATTTCCTAATTCTTGCAGATTTCCTTAAATGGTGCATTTATTGCTATAAAAACAATACTCAAATTATACACTCATTTATATACGAGCTCCTGTCACACAATCTTTTCCAGTAAATTTTCTGAAGATCGTTTCCAAATTTTCATGCCCGTAATAACTGCTTTCGTTTACAGTCATCGAATCGCGACAGTTTTCTACATACGCGTCATAAAAGTGGCATATATTACATACGTGTATGCATATTAGTTATATACCTTCGAGTTTATGAACTTGTCTTTAACGATTTAAGAAATGAAGAATAACTCTGATTGAGTGCCGGCAAAGTGTTTATGGAGTTCAAAGTTGAATACTGTGAAATACTTATAAGTGAAGAAGCTTGGATTATGAGTATAAACCTCTAAGCTCTTGTAAACATTTCGTGACGGTTCGTCATTTCTCTGAATGTGTGGAATCGACGCGAATAAAACGCAAAGTCATAACAATAAAGACGTCTGTACTTCAGCATTCAGCACAAAATCATTTTACTTAAGAAGGACAATAATTATAGCTGGTTTAAGAGACCACGTACACTTGGGTTGTAAGCCATTTTGCTAATATGTCATCCGTTGTAATATTTGCTGAATTTGCTCCATTATTACAAAGTATCTCGCTGATATTTTAGGTATATATGAACTCGAGTACCATCCCATATTACGTAATACGCATTGACTCCAGAGGAACATTCGTATAACTGCTAGGCCTTCTGCATTTGACAGGTGGGAATGATGATTACTCAGGTTTCTCATTTGCGTAGTATGCACATCAAGGATTTGCATCAGTCCCCGCGTCTTTTTTGGCAGCTGTAGGACTAATGGAAGGTTGTCTGATCTAGTCGCAAAGGGAGCGGTGATAAAGGCAAGAAGCAGATTTTCTTGCAAATTACCTTACCATACTAAAGAGAAAATTGGACATGCATAAATATATTGAATAAAAAACTAGGGATATATGAATGCACGCGAATTCACTTAAGAACAATATGACAGCTTTCATGTTGCAATATATTTCCTGGCTCGGCAATGGCATATATATTATCAACATGCATCATCATGAGAATTGCTGCTTCGTGCGGTCAGAAACACAGAACCTTTATATTAATTCATAATTAGTTCTCAGAAAATCAACGATATATGTTAGGGTCTTAAGTCGACACGCATCCGGTTTTGGTACAATGTTTACTTCTAGCTGAAAAGCTCATTCGAATTTTTAACACATTCATGACAATCCTACTTGCTGCTAGAGAAAGTGTCAATTGCCAACGGTCGAAATAGCATCTAGCACTTTGCACAACTGCATTAACAAAGTCGAAAATCAAATAAGGCATTATTATTGAAAATTTTAGCTGTTGAATAGCTATATTAAATGGGGGGAAATAACTAGAATTAATATACTGGGGCATGTACGTGATAGCGAAGTAGCAAAAGTTGGGGCGTATATATTACTTCTAATAGACATGTCCATTGGCAACGTACAATGATGAACGTTATTGTACTACATTGGCATTATACTAAACGTACAAACGTAAAATGAAGATTAAATGAGTAAAAAGTCAGAAATGCTCTTTTAACTTCGTTACTGCTCCTTTGAAAGCTTATATTAAATATACGTCCTAGGACCTATCTAATCTGCTGCAAGACAGGCGTTTTGGGACAACAGGGTATTACAGAGTACAGCTAACCAATCGCGAAGTGTGTCTGTACTTCTTGGATAATATGATGGAAGCTTTTAGCTTTTAAATCAAACGTTACGTTACACGACGTAGGGCGCGCTGAGTTGAGCATAAAGGTTTTGTTGACTGCCCGTATGAAAAGGACTCGCTGGGCCGAATATGAATATTATGCACATTATCCGATGATGTGGCCTTAGCGTTGTAACATGGTAGAAAACCAAAAACCAAAAAATATCTTGGCTTCAAGTGAAAATATAAAGCGAGTAGCATGAGCAGTACAACAACATTTAAATGTCAGCAATATCGATTAAGACTCATGGTCTGATGATCCCATTCAAGATGAAATGTCACAAGAATGTTACATCTTCCTCGAGTTTCCACTTGCACCTTTTCGTTTTGTTCGTGTGTTAGCTCTGAAATGAATCCACTCATCATTTTTTCCCCTCATTCGGTTATGCCGCACCATTATGTGCTCCCTCTGAAAATGCACTTTTTTTATCGTCGGGAAAGGTCTCCTCATTCATCTATTCTGGGTGTTCCAATTTAGTTACGTTTTAGCGTTCCAAAACTTCAACCGTTGAATGTTGATATTTAAAAGAGAAGCCATTGAGAATGGGTGGGAGATGTAGATATGTATACAATGAAATTCTGATCTATTGAAGAAATGTTAAGTATCATGATTAAACTCGTTAAGAATAAACCGAATAACTTGGAATAGTTATACAGATTTAACTAAATCAATTCATGTGGTAATATATATTGATTAAATTTCTGCCACATTTGTATTTGTTACGCCCAACAATTTAGTTTAGAGAAATAATGAGAAGCAAATTCCAGTCGCTCGTTGTTCAATTTAGTGTAGATCAACGTTCACACATATCTGCTTCTCAGAGTGATTTATACACGTATTGAACATCGCATCTTCTTTTCGTAATAAAGTTTTAACGCCTTTCTTCAATAAGAAAACTGGAACTTAACCGAAATTTGAACATTCGTCATACAGTTTAGAAATTCATTTTCGCCTTTCCGTTTAGAACAAGTCACATATCATAAAAGTCACAAGTCTAATGAGATCACAGATATAACACTGCATTTCATAATGTAATCGAGTAATCATATCTTACAAAGTTAAGGTATTTCTTTTGTAGAATTGCACATTTTGCAAACAGTTGTGATACATCTAGGATTGGGATAAGTAAGGAAGCAACAAGCGTCCCATTTGTAATCCAGTTTTGACGGATTACACTCTACATAAACTGAGCTTATCAGCTTCTTGATGGTCTTTGTCTTCAATGCGTAGTAAGAAATTGGCAATGTGCAGCGCATGACTTGCAGAAACGAGCAATACTTGCGTACATCAAACTGTAGATGTACTTGTGAGACGTACCATTCAGATATCATTTCATAAAATGTACCCAAATTCCTTCCTTCTTCGTCCGACATTACTGGATATTATGTCTCCTGCTGCAGTAAAATATATTACCATGGATAAAGTGTAATGTCTGAGCGTCACTCATTCCTCCATTGGCATCGTGTCTGCTAGCAAAGATGCTGATACGAATAGGATTTTATGATACTGGCACTCAAGAAAGTTTTTTTTCTCAATTCAACTTCCCCATATTCCTTATCTTGTAAAATGACTAGTTGCTCCTTTTCTTCATGTGAGGTAAAGGCTCGCAAACGAAAGTATTTTTTGTAGCAAGATTCACTATTATGTATTATCATAAATGCAAGGGAACATGCATACAGCAACCTCGCTTGTGTGTCTTATCTGCAATTACAAAATGTTTAGTTTGCTATCCATAGTCACAGTATTATTAGTCGTGTTTTATGATTGTATTTGTAGTATAATCAGACTCTCCGAGATTTCTCAATAGCACAAACTGTAGCAAAATGGATAGCGCTGGAGCATTTGGGCGTCATGACAAATTGGTTTTAGATTTACTAACTCGGAAGACATTTTCTAGACAAAACCAAATGCACTTCTGAGTATTAAATTGAATTTCGAAACAACATCAAGCTCAAGCGTAAATTATTTACGAAGACCCGACGTCCTAAGGCAAGAAACGAAAAAGATACAAAGCGATCATTCATAAAGTGTAATACCTGAACAAATCTATGGGCAAATTGACAACGACGTCATATTTCTAATTCATGTTGTTTTACAGTTGAAGATTTGATATAGTATGCAAAACCCGATTTACTTCGTAATGCATTTGCTTGTTTCGGAATCCCACAATCCAACAGCAATTGTTTACGAACAAAGCGTGGACTTGGATTTCAGATTATTTCATGCGCATAATAATGCATGACATATGATGCACGCTTGTTTGTATTAAAATTTTACCAAAAATATGGAACAATATGATTTTGTCACTGCTGCAGACGTTTACGGAGGAACAGATGAGCGTTGGTCATGAATTTAAGTGTCACACTCATTACACGTTTTAGGAAACACCTGCGGTGTGCAGGTCCCTCGATATGACTATGGTGTGGCCATAATCATAAAAATGTAACAAATTTCACATTTACTATCAGCCCAGTACAAGTCCCTACAACAGTGAACTTTATGATCACTACAATTTTGCTATGTTAATTGGGAACGGACTGAGATGTAAAAATGGGAGCTTTGTTGGGATTGGGATGCATGGAAAAGTGACACTAGCTCTTCAGTAGCTGGAAAGTGACAAAGCTTTTGTGTCAGTTAGTGTTGCAGTGTTTGTTTGGATATCTTCAGTTCACATTAATTAATAAAAGGCACACAATATAAAATTGCTTGACTTTGATTATAAGTTGTAAGTAAGTATTTAATAATAATTCATGCAGCTTCGTAGATATAAAACAATTCTTACGATTAGTATACCCAAGATACAGGCTTGTTCCTAATTTCAACAATTTTTACTGCAATAATATTACTATCATTCACATTACACGTGACTGAATTGCAGAGCCGAGCTTTGCATACAACTTGCTGGGTGAAGTAGAGAATGATTTTAAGAATACTGGATTGTGTTTCTCTGACAGAAAAAAGTTGTGTTTGACATCTAGCGTGGATACTGAAACTTGGGAGTAAAAGTGAATACATGAATCCTGAACCTGAACAAAGATCTTGTTTGGTGCTGAACAAAGAGAAAGTCATACTCTGATGTAGATATGCACT
>JAQFZW010003519.1:0-12694 GCA_034687055.1 Heteromurus nitidus
GACGAAAGGTATAGTTCTGAATAAAGACTTTCAAAGCAGAGAATTTCCCCGTTTTTTGAAAAATTTGGACAGGCGCGTGAAATACGTGTTACATTTCATTTCCCCATGACCTGTGAGGAATTTTATCTGAACACATTTAATTTGAAGGTAATAAGAGTATTTAAGAATAAAACAAGTGTGGATGCGAAATTCGTGATCGTCGACAATTTTAGTGAGATTTCATTCCGATAAAGCAGGATTGTCTAAAGAAAATTTCGAATTGACGACGAGGGATTGCACAAAACATGAGCAAGGTACCTACCTTTATAGAAATTCCACGCTTAAAGCTACAACATTTTATTTCATACAATATTTCATATATTATAGCTTACTTCAGGTACTATATAGTCTCAGTCCAGTAATATTGCGAGCTTAATACTAAAGCATTTCTGGTGTCGGAATGAAGAACGGAAAGCAGGACACGAAAAACAATACTAGGACTTTAGATTATATGAGCCCACGTAAACTATGTGCCCCAAATGAGGAAAATCGATATATCTGGGGGGGAAATCAATTTCTCCGAAGAAAAAGTTACAAACTGACATTTACACATATCAGCATAGACTTATAGCAAAGACGTGGACAGCAGAGTTTCTCGAATGACCGCAACGACTTTCCAATTCAAAATGTATTTATACGTTTTGATATCCGTATCCGTGATTCTATTCCCACTCCCAATCGATTCCAATATCACTAATTCCGTTGAAGAGATTCCTCCTGCCACACCAACTAAAACATTTTCGCCTTCTCCTGACATACGCATTATCAGATTAAATATGCAACCAAACTGGAATTTACCAGAGGTTGTCGATCTCACAGAGTTTCTCCAACCATTTCACCACTGCCTCGTTCACATTACGAACTACGGAAGCTACACTTCAATCAAGTCACCAGTTCCCCTTATCCTTCGTAAGATTGAGCTTGTGCGTCGATTAAGTAGATTAAGTAGCTTAAGTAGCTTCCGTTACGTATATTCGGGTTCCCAGGATTATTTCTTCAGTTGGACCGCCGCTGGGATTGAGTATTCCTTCAACACAAGCGTTGAAGAATCAGATATGTTTTGCTATTGCCCCCTCTGGCCAAAGTACTGCGAACACGGAAGTGTGGAATGGAGCGATATTAGCCATGGCATCTGCACCCGAATCAACCTTCCGAGTTTTGCAGCTAATTCAAAACCTTGGAACTGTGAAATTCAAATTGACCTGTTCCCCTGGCAACTGCTCAGTTACGTAATCGAAGGCTTCGGGCAGTTTTCGGCAGAAATCCCGCCATTGTGGGCATACAATACAATCTTTTCAGAGTTTTCCAAGGTGAGAGAAAGGATGCAATCTATTTTGCCGTCTACAACTCCCCACTTTCGTGTGCTGGTTTTGCAAAGGAATAGCACCACATGTTCTCAATTTGAGGATGAGGTGATACAGAAAATTCGGCTAACATTTCAAAATGCGGCGTTGTCGAGTTTTGAACCAATGTTGGCACCAGATGATAATTATATCAACTTCACAACAGGATGGGCAATTAAAACATTGCCACCATTATCAAGGGATTATGGAACCTCGAACCTGTACACTATCAATCGAAGATTTCTACAAATCCGAATGGATGAGTTGGAGAATTGGTCGCTCCGAAATGTGGATATCATCATCCCAGATGAAAGTAAATATCAGACGAAGGATATACCGCTGGATCTATGGAGAAAGCTGTCATTTGAAGAAATTGTTGAAATTTCAAGCAATTCAATGACACTTTGGGAAATAATGGGAAATATTATTTATCTTGAAAAATCCAACTTGATGAATTATTTCTGCGTGTACAAAAACCCCAATGAAACCACCAATATTTTCGAACATCAACTGACAAAGTCGCCCTTGGACCTGATCTCGCAGGCCTACGTTCGAGTGTGGAAGTCTATCATGGGAAACCATTCTTTGAATCTTATAACCACGCTTCCTTGTGATTACGGGTTTATTACCTTCGATGGATTTCGTGGTGGACAAGCTTTGACAATTGAAATGTATGTAAACGAATACGATACCTCGCCACCGTCACTCTTTTCCTCCATCTACCCCGTGGGTTTCACGGATAAGTACAGGTCTCTCCATTTTGTGAGTTGTGGAAGGCCACAAATAGACACGTTGGCGTTTAACGAACTTGTGAACATCTTCGACATGGGAAGTTGGCTGATGATTCTTTTCTTTCCACTCCTCATCGCTTACACGATTCCTCTAGTCAGCGAGAGACCTGCGAGGCTCAGCTTCCGCAACGGAGACAACATTCTGAAAGTGTTTCAAGCTCTTCTGGAACAAGGAGGGGGCTTACCTGATTCAGTTTTGAAAATTCCCAGGGTTCGAATTGTGATGGGGATATTCTTCATGGTAGGGCTTGTATTGAGCAACGCCTACAAGAACGACAACGTTTATAAAATGATTCGTTCTAGATCACTAGTTCCATACGAATACATGAAACAACTTGTGGCGGACAAGTTTGACGTGTTCACGTTGGCAAGATATATTTTTTTCCATGGTGAGATTTTCCGAAACTTGAATCGAACGGAGCAAGATGACCACCACATTCAAGGGTTTGACGTGTTTGGAAATACGAGTTTCGAACTCAAATCCCAGATTAAATCCCATTTGGATCGGAAGCGGCAAGATGAAATCTTTAATTTGGATTTGAAGGAGGACGAACGACTGGAACTGATTATGAACTCAACTAGTCTCCACCCAATGACCGTGCATATGGTGAGTTTGATGAAGATGGAATTTCTCGCCAAAAATGAAACGATAATGGGAATCGACATGGACGAAATTTTCCTAGAGAAACAATCAGCCCTTTTATTAAATGCCATTCAAGAGTGCAACAAAACGGCGCTCATTCTCCCATACGGTTTGGGCATCGAATACGCAAAACTGTTGAAGAAGGCAGACGGTTCAAGATCCATTTACGTAGGCCAAGAGACTTTGATTGAGAATAGAATTGGGTTCGATATGAAGGGAGTAGTACCAACCAGCGTTCTCTGGAGAATCAAGGGAGTTACTCAAGGAGGACTTTGGGATTTCTGGGGACAGTTGTTTCAGACGGAGTTTGATTCAAAAGAGCACAAACTTGGTTCGAGAGACGTTCCAGGAATGAACGGGAATATTGTGGTAATTTTTACGGTTTGGTTGATTGGAGTTGTAGTTGCAATGTTCTTGTTTCTTGCTGAAAATTTTCTAATTCTGAGCAGAGCATTCATTGACGCTTTAAAAAGATGCTTGATGTTGTGTGGACGTGTATGCCAACTAAGGCCGCGAATTTGTTGAAATTGAATTGTTGTTAAACTTCTGGCGAACAGGTTTACTTATGGGTCGTTGTGGAATGTTTTTATGTAAAGCTACTGTTGTCCGAGCAATTCGTGTATATTACGAACAATGAGTAGACACTAAATAGAGACGGAAACCTCCTGAATTTTTGTGACCACTCAGGAACTATTGACGATGAACCAGTATCTCCTCAGCGATAGTGTTGTAATATTTTCAATGTAAAATGAGGCTCGGCATTTTTGATAATGGCAGCTCAAGTCAACGGGAGCAAGAAAGTCCCGATAGCCTAGTCCAATAAAAAAGGTGTTATTGTCAGTGAGTTATGTTGTTAACAATTATAGTCACAGTGTCTGTCTGTTCGCACGAGTGGCAGCACGGTTTGACCTTTTCAACTAAATTAAACAAATTATTATAAAAATTTAACTCCGTCGTATTAATATTCATAAATTTTACAATGCAAAATACAGTATGTTGTAATTATTTTAATACTACGACGTGTTTTGCACATGCATTGAAGTGTGCTAGTCTTTATCCTTAGTTGATGTCGAGACGACAGATGTGCATAGTTAAAGTAGAGATATGACATATTTTAAGAAATCCAATTTGTACTCATTTAAATATTATGTACCTTCTTTAACAATTCAATTTCCTTTCAAGACAACAACAAATCTAATGAATATGATAAGATTTCATGCAATAATTTCAAGCTACTATGTTGCGCATTCCATGAAATGTAATTACTCTTGATTCGGCTCTTCTTCAATAAAAAGATATTCTCTCGCTTGCTAAGATATCCATTTGGGCATCGTGATACAAATGCTCTAAATACACTTCTCAGTAAAACGCTTGCACGTAATCCAACATAAACCGATCGAAAATCATGACGACTACCCAACACAAATCAGACGATATATAATAGGTTTATGAAAGCAAAAGGTGAATTATTTCACTCATTGACAGGAATCATAAAACGATTGACCATTGCACTAGATGAATAAAAGAAAATCGTGAGAAACAAATCAAACGAAAAATGAATCAAGTCAACTTCCCGCTTCAACGCGTGTTTATCATTATAGTGCTGATATTTTCCTCTAGAAAATATTCCAGAAGAGCCAAAAAGGACATACATATATTATTTCCCATGTGAACATCATATCAGTAGTAATCAAGGAAATAACAAATCGAAAAGCATCCCCCGTAAGAGCATATATCGAATAAACTCCGAAGATACACATCCTTACAACAACCCTTTTTCCGTTACAACCAACTTACAACGCTTTTGGGGGTGAAAAAACGGGGCTTTTCGCCTGTAGAGGGCACCACGTTCAAAAAATAAAATCTGATGAAATCAGTATGGTACTCAGCGTATCAAAATGCACCATCCTACAAATTTTGGAAAGATTTGGACACCCTTCTTTCCGTCTTCAATCTTCTTGGTTAAAAGATGGAGTGCCCAAGATGGAATTAAAAGTATCAACTACGACACATGTTTTATACTCTACGAAAACTTGAGAAAGTGCTTGCAATACGCGATGACCAGACGTACATGAAGCAAACTACGTAAACGATGGAAGTAATTACTTTAGGAATAATGGTCGTAGGTGAAATAAAACACGTATCTATCTCCGCTTCGGAAAGGTTTTTAACTTCAATCCACTTTCAGTGGCGAATAGCGGGAGTTAGTCAAGGTGGAATTTTGATGATTTTTGGGGGTTTTTTCAAAAGTAGATTATGGTGCGAGGAAATACAACTATGATCGAGTCTTAGTTCGATGGATGTTCCAGGGATGGATGGGAATATTCTAATGATTTTTCCCAATTTGGTTGATTGGATTTGCAAAACCACAACTCATATTTGGTGCGAATATTGGCCCTATTGCGAAGGGGATGTTGCAATTAAGTGATGCTTTCGAAGAGTTGCTAATTGGTTCAAATTTTACTATTTGGACTAGTTCATTTCGTTCGGTTCAGGTTTTATGTCTTGTTTTCTGGGTGAATCCAATCTTACCGAGATCAAGCAAATAGTTTTTTTTATTTCAGCGCCGCACCCGATCTGAACTCAATGAAATGAAACATTCGATATGACAAATGCTGCATGGCTTTATGTGTCATTTCCCGTGTCAAGTCCGACAGAGTCGATATTAAAAATCTTACTGCGAAGGGTTTTTTAACAAAGCAGTTGGTTTGTTAATAGCGTAGTGTAACCATCACCCCTTGTTCTCGAATAAAATAAAACAATACTTGTATTTGTTGTTTGCATCACATTCGACAAACAAAATTTAAAAGTATATAGATATAGGATATAGTGTTGCCTTGATCACCGATTTAAAAACAAAACATTTTTCTCATATGTACAAAGTTTCAGTATTAATCACGGAAATAAAAATGGAAAAACCGTCTCCTAACGAGCGAATGTCGGATGAAATCCGAAGGTACACAGTACACATACAATACATACTTACGCCAACTTACTCGTAAGAAACGAATATATACTGAAACAAGCACACAACATGGCGACAATCGTAATCGGAGAGACGCGATGCTATATAACTTGTCGGGGTTGTAAACAACTTAATTGTGTCGAAAATCCATTTCGTTTTGAAGTAATATTGCGTGTCTAATATTTTTCCAATTAATGAATCAATCAAGGAGAGGCCAATTAAAGCAATATGGAGCCGTGTGTTGTGTAACTTACTATAAAATTGCAATACATCTTCATTTAAAGGACGTATATGAAGTACTGTTATACTTTGTAAGCATTTGTAACTTATATATCATGAACATGAACATTACCGAAAGGAACCAAGAGAAACCTTTCTTTTAGGTTGTAGAATAATTTTGTTCTACATTTATGTCGTTATTTCGTAAGCACCTTTTTAACGGATAATTAACAGCTTCTTTCAGCTACGTGTCGCTGCCGAATAACATCAAGCGGATGTCGCAGACCCACGAGCGTAATGGCCATGGTGGAAGAAATTTCATTACATTTTAGGCAACCACAGCCGAAAAATCAATTTCTCAGGGACAATATTCCAGATAGACAATATTCAACGGTCGAAGCTGATAAGCTTCAGAAAAGTGTCAACCTGCAAACCCTCCTAAGAGAACGTAAACTATATTTCCAAATCTATTTATTCATTTTATTACGTACGTATGCTGTGCTATTCAAAATCGGTCGAAAGCAGCAAAAGTTTAACAAACACATATTCTAAAAGACTAAAACAAGTATGCTTGTGATATTTGTGAAGCCGTGATTGGTGGTATTTCGTCGGGACGATTTCATTCCGCTTAAGATTTTCCGCTATATAATTTTTCCCCATAAGAAATATATTCATCTAAGGGGCTATGTGGGAATTATTTTTAAATCATGGAATTGTGGGAAAGGATCTCTTCGGACACTATTTCTAAAATTAGGAAAATAACTCATCTGAAGTGTGTACAATTAAATTTTCACTTTAATACACTTTAGATGAGTTATTTTTCTAATTTTAGAAATAGTGTATAAGGAGATCCACTTCAAAGTTTCTTGCAAAGGACCATCTTAAGAAGAGCTATCTAAAGAGTTTTCCGATTGAAGAAGAAGGATTGTATGTTACATGATAAGTGTGCCTTTATAAAAATTCAAATATTCGTTTCCCAATTTCAATATTCATAAATTTAATATTCATTAATCGGATACATATCAAATTATTTCTGCTCTGTAAGGATTTATAGCCATTGCAATGAACCATTTTATCTACCGACAAGGAGTTTTATTTCAGCTGTGAACATCATTTCCCAAGTACGTGTATCTATATATGTACTTAAGTACTTTTAGGGGTCCATTATAAGTTTTTCCATGTACGAATCGCTGTCGAATGTCATCGGACTGAACATACGTAGTTCGCATTGGCATTGCATACTAAATAAAACCCTGGTAAGAGTTTTAAATGTGTTTATATGTATGGAATGGACCTATTCAAAAGCAGCATAGAAAAGTAGGTAACGTTGTAGAGGCGACACATGACGCCTCCAAACTTCGCGGCAAATAATTACAATATTTCCGGTGCCGGTGCCAATGAAGGAAGAATAGCTGGACACGAAAAGCAATGCAAGGAAAAACATTACATTTCGTGTGACCAACATGGAGAGGGAAAAAATCAATTTGTCCAGGGAATGCTACAAACTGGCAATGATATTTCACATTGTAGATACGTTCGAAGCGGACGCAATCTAGTAAAGCCTTATAGCTGCAGAGTTTCTCTAATGAAGGCAACACCCCTCAAATTAAAAATGTATTTACATGTTTTGATATGCGCAGTCCTATTCCCAATCGATTTCCTCATAGCTCATCCCGCTGAAGAGATACCTCCGGATGACCCCTTTTCTACTTCTCGTGACCAAGGTCTTGTCAGATTAAACATGAAACCAAACTGGAATTTGCCAGAGATTGTCGATCTCACAGAGTTTCTCCAACCCTTTCACCGCTGCCTGGTTCACATAACGAACTATGGGAGCTACACTTCAATCAAGTCGCCACTTCCTCTTATTCTCCGCAAGATTGAGGCGGCGCGTCGAGTACGTTCGTCCCCAGTCATTTACCTCATCTGGATTGCAACTGGAATTGAGTACTCCCTGAGCACAAGTCTTTCGGGATTAGATTCTTTTTGTCACTGTCCCCAATGGCCAAAGTTCTGTGAACAAGGAAGCGAGGTGGAGTATGGCATCTGTACCCGAATCGACCTTCCAAGTTTTGCCGCTAACTCAAAACCTTGGAACTGTGAAATTCAAGTCGACTTGTTTCCCTGGCAACTGCTCATTGACGAGTTCGAAGGCCCCGGTGAGTTTACGTCAGCAATTCCACCATTGTGGGCATACAATACAATCGATTCAGCATATCGCGGTGTGAGGCAAGGGATGGAATCAATCTTGCCATCAACAACTCCCAAATTTCGTGTCTTGGTGTCGTACACTAACTTGCAAACGAATTGCACTACTTGTTTTCATGAGGATGAAGTGGAACGTAATATCCCTTTCGAATTTGAAAATTCAACACTGGGGGATTCTTTCCCGTCTTTGGGACCGGATGATAATTATATCAACTTCACAATTGGATGGGCGATTAAAACATCGCCAGGGTCAAGATCGAGTCTTACATCCTCAAAGCTGGACGCTGTCAACATGAGATTTCTCCTAATTCGAATGGATGAATTGAAGAATGGGACATTGAGAAATGTGGATATCATAATTCCAGATCGACAGAAGTATCAGGTGAAGGAAGTTCAGCTAACTCTGTGGGAAACGCGCTCATTTGAAGATATTGATGAAATGTCGAGTATTCCAAGCAATTCGAAGACACTTTGGGAAGTCGGTGGGCAGGGTAACTTTGGTGCGGATAAACACAATTTGGTTAATTATTTCGAATTGTGTAAATATCGCAGGAAAACCACCAATCCGTTCGAACATCAATTGTCAAATGTATCCTTGGACCTCGTGTCCCAATCATACGTCCGAATGTGGGGCTCAATCATGGGAAACCATAGTATGGAAACGCATGATTCCTTACTCAAGTGTGGATATGATTCGTTGGATAACAGCTCTAAATTCGATTCAATTGGTGGAGAAATTTTGACAATTCAACTCGAAGTTAGCCAATACGACGTCTCGTCACCGTACCTCTTCTCGTCCTTCGCCGTGGCATTCAGTGAGAAGTACAACTCTCTTCATTTCGTGAGTTGTGGGAGGCCACAAGTAGACTCATTGGCGTTTAAGGAACTTGTGAGCATCTTCGACGTGGGAAGTTGGCTGATGCTTCTTTTCATTTCTCTCCTCATTACTTACACAATTCCGCTGCTCAGCGAGAGACCAGCGACGCTCAGCTTTTACAAAGGAGATAATATTTTGAAGGTTTTTCAAGTTCTTCTGGAACAAGGAACAGGCTTGCCCGATTCACTTTTGAAGATTCCACGAGTGCGAATTGTGATGGGGCTATTCATGCTGTTCGGACTTGTGCTGAGCAACGCGTACAAGAACGACAACGTTTACAATATGATCGCACCAAGAGCGTCAATTCCATACGACTACTTGAAGCAACTTGTCGCAGACAAGTTTGACATCTTCACTTCTGCAAGTGAAATTTTTTTCTTTGATAGTAGATTCCGAAACTTGGATCGAACGGAGCAGGATGACCATAACATCCGAGGGTATGACATGACTGGACATACCGTTTACTGGCTGGAGTCCCAGATTAAAATCTACATGGATTGGAAACGGTCCGAGATATCTGACGGAGTTTTGGGAAAATTTGACAAACCGATCGGCCGGGGTGAGGAGGAACGACTGGAAATGATTACTGACTCGACGAAACTCCACCCATTGACGACGCATATTGTGAATGAGATGAAGATGGAATATCTCTCGATGAATGAAACTGAAATGATGTTTAACTACAACGCCGACATTTTCCCTGCGCGGCAAACAACACTTTTGCTTAATGCTATCAAAACGTGTAATAAAACCGCTTTAATTCTGCCGCACTCAATGTGCGTTGAGTATGCAAGGCTGCTGAAGAAAGCCGACCAACAAAGATTTGTGTACATTGGCAAAGAGAGCTTCGTCGAGACAGGGGTTGGCTTCAGAATCCACGGATTAATTTCTACACACTTTCTTTGGAGAATCAAGGGAGTTGCTCAAGGAGGACTTTGGGACTTTTGGGGCAAGTTTTTTGAGGCGGATTTTGATTCTCGGAAGGAGAACAAACAGAACCTTAGTTTTAGAAGCGTTCCTGGGATGGATGGGAATATTCTAGTTGTTTTTACAGTTTGGTTGATTGGAGTAGTGGTTGCATTGTTCATGTTTGGTGCTGAAATTTGTTCAATTGTGAATGTAGAATTAATTGGCCTTTTTAAAAGGGTGATTAATGGTATATATGCTGCCGTTTACCCTGTAATCTTCTTAAATGTTACAAATTGAATTGTTTCCACCTGGTATAGTTTTGACTATCGGTAAGTCTCAAAGTCTCATCTCGACCTAAGAAGGTCAGAGGTTAACTATATTTCAAAATCAAAATGTATTTATTCACTGTACCGCATTCATTTTCCTACTAACAATATCACTTCACCCCTAATCGCAATTTAAAAAAAATTACGTCCAAAAACTGATAAAAAAATCTTTAAATGTTGAATACATTTTTCCGTAACAAGCTAATCCACTTAATCCAAACCTTTAGTTATGTGTGTATCTATGTATTGACTTTATTGTAGAGCTTTATATGAAGTTGTACAAGTAGAAGAATGACATATTATATAACATCCATATATATTTATCAGTGTTTTTGGACAAGTTAGTTTGATATTCCGCAGGTAAGCTTGCCTCAAAAAATGTGATGAATCATCAAATCAAACAACAAAGTTGACGTGTATAAATAAATGGTACAAACTGGCAATATTTATATGATATTGTGTTTTTACAAACACTTATTTTTAAGTACACATTTTTCCCGTGCTAGCCACATTACCTATTTTGATGGTCATAATCACATACATTTTTCATGACAGGAAACTGGCAGACATGTCGTATACTAAACAATATTGTCGAAAGTATTAGAATACGTAATTTGTACGTAAACTTGACGAATTTGCGATGCTGATCTAAGTGGATTAAATTTTGCGAAGGAGTAAATGAGTGATACTATTCTTCGCCGTTGTTTCTCGTGTGATTTTTATAATTTTTTTGAAAGGTTGAGCAATCTGCTCTGAACTTGGTTCTCAAATCCTCGTCAATACCTTAATTAGAAGCCTAGCAGTAAATTTACAATGTTATTCACACAAAATTCAACCATCCTGAGTGCCGTTAATCTATCACAATAGTTGTTTGAGTTGAGAAAAATTTTGCTCACCGGAATTGAGCGGAAAAATCGTCGAATGTGTTTCTTGTTTCCCCCTAATTTCAACGTCAACAAGAACCTCATTTTCTCCTGAGACTCCACCCCTATTACATTTACCGAGCTTGGATACTGAACCACGACAATCAATGTAACAAAAGTAAAAACGCTCGCCAACGTTAAATATACCATTTTCGCTAAATCCAAGTACTTGAAGCTTCCAAGCACGCTGTACGTTGTTGCAATATTGGCCAAAATGGATAAACCCATCATTGCCCCGAGCCAGTAGCTTCTGTGAATGCAGTTGTAGAAGCTGGTGAGATACTGGCACTCTCGATAAAATATCATGTCTCGCACTGATGATGCATTAGCTTCAGCTTGAAGCCTAGCCTTCATCAGTAACATTGTGCATTTGATGAGGAAGATCCCAGTTGCGAAGTTGATTATTGCAGATACAAATGTGATGGTGACAACTGACTCCCAAACGACTACGGCAGAGCAGAGAGGCATTATGCGTGTGACAAGAAGATGCAAGGTTGACGAGGAGCCACCATCTAACTGCTCAACTAAGTAATGCGTCAAAGTACAGAATGGATTGTGTGGAGAAGTTGGGGATTTGAGGGAGCCGATGCAATTACTAATAACAAAGCTGTAGCCAACAAGATTAAAAACTTTGACAAAACGTCGAGCAGTCCTCGCCCCACATCCATATTTCCAAAAGTGTTGTTCTGGAAATAAAATGTCTAATTGTGTAAGTATGAAATCTTTCAATTTCAAAGTAAAAACTATTTAAAGTTTTAAAAAATATTATTTTACCTTCTGCACTATTTGAAACGTGTCGCCGCTCGAAGGACAACAACTTGTTGAAGAGACTTGCAGTGTCATCCGAATTTATAAAGTGAAAAATTATGGAGAGTGCTGCAAATGCAAGCACGTTGAAGAGTCTAATGGACTGGGTTATTTCGCGAATAGTTAATCCAGGGGTAGATATCATGAAAATTAGGATGGAAATTGCAGCCAGAATGATGATGACAAATAAGGGTTTCGATGACTTCTTGAAGGATGGATTCGACTGAAAGAGACATTTGGTGGGATTCCAGATGAATGGGACACAGTATTTAAATACGGGATTGTGAGTGGACGGTTTCAAGATTTTGACGATAACGGGCAAAACTTGCGTTGAGACGAACATATTCTCGGCTGTGTATTTCCATTCCAAACTGGAGAGCTAATGATTCATTTTTTACCGTGAATTCAGACTACGTGGATAATGTAAGTCCAAGTTTTGGATGGGTCCGAGTGGTATGAAGAATGTCGAGTTAAATAGTGTCAGGAAAATTTCGTCCTCTAGTTTACCCACTTTCCATTCAACGGGTTTCAACGACAGGTAAAAAATACAAATACAAGGCGATCGCATCGTTTGTCAAAGTCTAGCGATCGTCAGACTTCCTTCAAACATCAACTCCACTAATGAATTTTTAATTATTTACGAC
>JAQFZW010003520.1:0-12694 GCA_034687055.1 Heteromurus nitidus
TGAGCGATACGATAAAGAATAAGGAAAATCCTTGGGACATGAAAGGGGAAATACGCAAAATAGTTTTATCTTGTGTGTGCACGGATAGTATACAAGGTCTCAAGTTTTTCCCAAGAATTGCCCGTGCGTTGTTATTATTTGAATACTTGTTTTGGAGGAAATTGTATTTCCCATGTCGAATTTTCCTGAATTGTATTAAAACTGAATATTCAAAAGTATTCAGTTGTCCTCAAATTAAGATTCATGGAAATTTCCTGAAGCGGAGAGAAAAGTGTACCAGGTCATCCGCTTCATGATCCCTTGACATACAAAAATGCGACTGAAATGTTTTCATATTACGACCTACAAAAAACCATGAAATACTAAACACATTTCATGAAAAAGGGCTCGACAACTGGGCAAAGGATGACAAACAGGAAAACCTTTTAGCCTTATCAAAATTGTATGAACTCATCATGCTCTTTATGTCGTCAGGAAAGTAAGCAAACGTGAGAGTACGAAATCACGAGCAGATTTCATTTCCGCCTCCGTTCTGAAGGCCGTGACGGGATGTCTGAGAGTGAAACAGTACTTATCGCCAGTGTACACAGCTTATTTTTTCTCACTAATGCATAAAAATATTGCGGCCGAAAAATACCATAATCACCACATTATTAACTATTATGTTTTAAGAAAGCTTGTGCTGTCGCCACAAGCATGGCACTAGAGTCGTAATCAGCAATGGCATTCAAGCGAAAAGTTGTGTTTGCACTGAAGCTACTGCTTTATTGAACCATTTCCTGAAAGCGGTAATGTCAGTCGCATGACACGTTTTCACACAAAGTGGTGAAATTTTGAGGTTAGAAAGTCTTGCTTCGACTCAACATGTTTTCGGTGCACACTCTCTGAAAGAAGTGCGACGACGAAATTTCTTCATTTCCGTAAAATAAAGTCTTGGAAAATTTGCGAAAAGGACAAACCACATCCGGTTTTAGGTGTCTGGAAAAATCATTTTGTGTTATCAGCGTGAGCGCGATTGCAAGCTAATATCAAACTTTATGGCTGACATGCATACACGGGTAAAAGGGCATTACATTTAGAGCTTATACGTTATCCTTGATGCTCTCTGGCAACCTTTTATATAGGAATGAGTTAGTCTTCCAGCAGAAATACAACTGATACAAATGTATTTCCAGAGCCATAAGCAAGATAAAGATAGCACATAAATTCACGCCCTCAAAGCACGCATTTTGTGTACACACGCAGTAAAAATTACCTTGTTTCCCTTCGCACTCCAGCAACGGCGATGGGGACTTGTGGGTGGGAGCAATGTGCTTATCTGTTGTGAGCTTGGCGAAATGGCTCAAGAGACAAAAAAAGATGTGTGGTGTATAGCATCATAGGTCTTTCTAGTATTGTACACACAGCCGTTAACAACGTCAGCATTTTATCCTTTTGTCATATGTCTGCAAATACATAGATATGCATGAGTAGCCAAATAAATGTGTGCGTGGTGCATCGTCCTCTCTCGCCATGTGTGTGTGTGTGCCGTGTGGTAAAGTGTAGTTGTCTTTTTAAAACAAGAGCTTCTCCTAACAATACCAGAAAAATTCTTGTGGAATAGGGGAAAGGAGAGAAGGAAAAGAGAAACCCACAAGTTTTGGTAATTCTCCTCCCTTCGACGCAGCACACGCCACCAATCTATTGTTTTTGGGCAAACCCCAGGAGCACTTTTCTTTGGATTCCTGCTATATATTTCGACTTGTACACATAAAACCTTATACCCACAGGATCCTTATGTACTTTATACCATCGCTCTTTTATGTTGTTGAATTTCAAGCCATCAATATTATTGCATAGATCCTCTCTGCTACTGCTAAGGACAAAGGGCCCCTTAACTACGTCGCACTACCCGAGCTTTTGCAAATCAAACACAATCGAACAAAGAAAACCCAATAATACATGTATTCTATATCTAATTTTTTCCATCCGATGCACATAACAAATCTTGAGCTAAGCTCTGCAATCTGCAATCCAACTATACATTTTCCTCTAGCTTTCGTATCGTTTAAGTGCACATCAGCAACAAGACCACGATCATCACTGTAGACCATAACACCACAAGAAACTAGTCGCAGATGTAGATGTAACTTTACTCTGTCCACAGAACATGTAAGTACAGAGATGTATGTACTTATGTTCCTTCTCATTCCTCGAAAAAGGACCACACAGCTTTCTCTCTGCGCTGGCATGCATGTGTGTAGTATGCCCTCAGTCTTTGCTTTGATTACTTTGCTTACAGCTCACTCGTTTCTCCTCTCCCACAATATTGCTCACCGAGCAAATGGGGACAGGAGAAGTGTATGTTTCCCCTTCCCTCCGCCAGATATTATTTTTCAGGGGAAGAAACTAAAAGATGTTATATGCTTCCTTTTTTCACTATATTTTTATTCTGCACAGGGAAAAGTACATGTGCCTTATGTGCATTATACCTTTTGTCACCCGAGAACAGGCCAATCCATCAAGTTGTAGCCTTGCACACGTTTGCTCATATATGGGAACCTCTAGTCACTACACAATGCAATAGTGTTCCTGATAATAGTAACGAAGACGTACTCGCGCTCTTGCTTTCTCTCTTGCCTGAGACAATGAAGGTAGTGACGGTGTGGTGAACACAGCGTGTACAATGTACAATCTATTTGTCTTGGTTTGCCACGCACGAAGAAGAAGAAAAAAGATGCTACCGCTATTTACGATTGCTTGAGGCTTACCCTACCAACTCAGCAAGTGCAACTTGCTTCTTAAACCACATTCATCCTTCCCCCTTTCTTTTACGCTTTTCTCCTTTTTCTTCATTCTTTCCAGTGAAAACAAAAAATAACAAACTGATAGTCCAGCAGAAGCTTTCTGTGATATCCGATTCTGGAGAGGAGGTCGATGATAACAGCACATACGCGATTTCTGAGTTTCGCCCTGGAAAAGTCAAGCTATTTTCTTTGCAGATAATGGATCGAGGGATCCCTGGAATTTTCTTTCTCACATTTGAACGGATTATCTCTCATTGTTTTCTGCATGCTCACTATACTCGTAAGTGAAACCTTAGAGTGACTCTGAGGAAAAGCTCTTGGGTGAACTGATAAAAGAGTGTGTTACTTTCTTTGTAAAATGATACAGTGTGTAGAGTACTGAAAGCGTTCTATGAACTTTTATTCTTATTTTTAGATATCAATGAGCCACACGCTTTTCTCAAAGGTGAGGTGTGAAAGGGCAGTTGTGTATTGTAGCGGCTTATCTGCTTTCGTATTCTCTTTCAATGAAACTTCCGGCCGTCCATATTGTATTGCATTCAATTAGAAGCGTTCAATTCTAGGAAAGATTGTGAAAAGATGGATTGTAGGTGGGATTAGATAATGCTCATCATCCATTCTGTATTAGTTTTTCTTCAGGTATCATTTCACTTCCCATCACATTCTGACACTGGCAGATACCGCTTGGGAGTAAAAAATTGATATTCGATGATTGGTAACGAACAATTGTTTTCTTGTTCGGGAAAAGTAAATAATTTCAGAACGATCGGATTACATTCAGCAAAGTGTTTCCTTTTCAATTGTATACGATTTCTTGCAAGGAATAAGGAATTCTGTAAGCAATATCTATTTGAATGTAACCATATTACTTTCGCCTTCTCCATTCCACCTCTTTCAATATTTTGTGAGCATGTATTTTATGTATATTGTTCATACTTTGCTGTTTTTCTCAAAGTATTCTGTATACTGGAAAGTGCACATTGAAACAATTGTGAGAAGAGGAAAAGTATCACTTTCACCAGAGATCTGACTTTCCCAAAACGAACTGCTTTCTCCTCCAAAAGCTACATCCAAAATTTCCTAGAATCACTTCGACAAATTGAGGCTCAAAATGGGGAAACTTGCGGCTCTGAGGTTTTCTCAAGGTTTCACATTTCTCTCATGATGAATAGCATATTATACATTCTGGAACTTGTGAGACGCTCGTCCTTGAGAACCATTTGCATTAAATTGTACACCAAATTCGAAAATGTCACCACTACGAACTTCAGATAAAGAGGCACGTGCGCAACCTACACAACGACGTTTTTAATATTTTACCACAGCTGACGATGAGCTTAGAACAAACTCACGTATTAGACCCGGGTCACGTGTTACACATTATCCCGTTATGGCAGAACTTTGAGCTGTTCGTCGAGTCTCACGTTACCCTCAATAATGCAAAGAACCAGATGAATCCAATCCATAATAAGGCATAATATTTGTTCTGGAGGTACCAATAATAATGTAGTATACCACAAAGGAAATCCCTTCACATGATTGGCTTATTTGTTGAATGATGAATTATGTTTCTACCATTTTTCTCCAGAAATGGAGCTCATTGTGCATTGTTCATGGAATTCTAGAAAAATGCATTCTATTGTCCGGATATTGGTTTTATTTTCATGCTTAGGTTCGTTCCCCTTCGTGAACAAAAGGATTACGCAACGAAAAGGGAAACCGCATCGGAGTATTGATCCTTCAGACTTAACAAAACAACATCCCCGTTCTCAGAAAGAAACAAGCCCATTTTTGGTTGCATTGAAACGATTGATTTAAGGCGCAACTGCAT
Organism: Heteromurus nitidus; assembly: GCA_034687055.1. Taxonomy (NCBI): domain Eukaryota; kingdom Metazoa; phylum Arthropoda; class Collembola; order Entomobryomorpha; family Entomobryidae; genus Heteromurus; species Heteromurus nitidus. Next base: position 4,618 of record JAQFZW010003520.1, read on the forward strand.
TAGTCATTGCATTTGCCACGGATGAGAAATGAAGCGGAGAGAAAATGTAGTAAAATAAAGTTGTTCCGTTTTTGTACATCTCTGCAAGCATGCAGTTTTCTCCCATATTTTAAGAGTGTGCGGTTCAAGACAAACAAGACTTGAATGCTTCTGCTGCGATCTTGTTATAGGACTTGAGATAACATATGATGCCAATGAAATGACTTTCTTTTCTCTTTCCATGTTCCTACTTTGTCGGACCGGCTTCCTATTTTCATCGAAACCCCAAACGTCTTGTGGACGTTTGATGATGCTGACGATGAGGACGATCTCCACTGACATCACATTGTCTTGGCTTGTCATATCAATGTCTGGAATTTTCCCTCTTGGGCTTGGAAATGGATGCACTTTTCACTGCTCGCCGCTTGAACAAAAAACACATTCCAACTCATCCTGTCTGTCTTCTCTTGTCATTTGACAATGATGATCTCCCTCTGGAATATCACAGGATGAAAGAGTATTGACGCTCCCTGTAGAAATAACTGCAGTCAATGATCCGCCTGAAATTCGATTAGTGCCTGGCTCTGTACTTCGACTTGCTGAGGTAAGCAAAAACTTTACAAAAAAACCTTGGAGGATATTAAGATAGGCAGAGGCACACAATGGTATAGTGTCCATGTCACAGCGTCCAACTTTTCATTTATTTTCAAACTACGAGAAAACTATCGTCTTATTTTACTTGTCGAAAGGGGGAATTTGCTTTCCTCCGGGAGTAAAAATAGGTGTGTAGAATGTATGTATGTAAAAAGGGATAATGATTGCAGGGTGGAGTAGAATTTCTTCTCTCGAAGAGAGAAAGTTGCCCCATTCGGCGAAATGAATCAAGGAAGAGGAGACTCCCAACTGTGTTTTTCTGCTTACTTTTAACTCATCCCTCCAGTAATTTATCTTCCCTTACAATATTATTTTATAGAGTTTTTTCTTCGGTTAAAATAAAGAGGAGCGTACACACATCGTATTTGCTCACAACAAGCGTGTGTTTGGCTTCTCGTTTATTTCGACCATTTTTCGTGCTTCCTTTTGGCCAAAAAATACGAGTAATAAGATGAGGAATAAGGAACGCACAAGACTAGACAGGCAAAGATGAGAAGAGGCTTAGAAGGTTGTGTTGGTGCGTGTGTAGTGCACTTTGTGTGTTATATAGCGCTTGGGGCGTGCGATGAAACAGAGCCGTAGATGGGCAGGTCTTGAAGGCAATTTATTCCCCACTTTTATAGGGATATCCTTATACATTATGTGCTAATAGGAGTGAGTTTTGTGTGTGTGGGTCTAAAGATTTATGGAAATGATGGGATACGAGGAAAATTCCTGTTTATTAGGCGAAATGAATCCTTTTACTTTTCTAAAAAGTTCAACGAGACAAGTTTCGTCCGAGTCACGGGAAAAGTTTCATTAGCGCTCGAGCGAAAAGGGGAAAACTCGGGCAGAGGAGGAAAGAAGGCTTATAAAAGTTGAAACAAGCTGGAAATGGGAGAATAAAGTGAAAACAAGGAACAAGAACAAAATAATTAAGAATAGGCTTGTGCTTCACTCAGAGACTCGCAGCTATTTATCAGCATAACTTTTCGAAAGGAAGCAAGCGCATAAACATTTTGAGACAGTTTTTGGTTGAGGCTCACACAATGCTCACTCACGCCACAACAATGAAACGGAGAGAAAATGTGTAATGTTTTATGGTAATTAGCAAATTACAGTTGATACAGAGATGGAGGTAGAATGTAATGAAGCCGAACGAGTCAAACAAAAACCTCATTTCACTTGCGCGCTCTCCCTTCAAATCCCTTTAATTATGCGCGTACTGGTTACATCTAATCAAACAAGCTAGAGCAGGGGAGAGAGGCGAAAATACAAGGGAAAAGTTTGTGAAAGGAGAGAACTCTCATTCAAGTTTAACACGACATGACTGAAAATTTTGCAGAATACGAGGGTGAGACTGATGCCGGAAGTGATCACAGCTCAAGATCCGGACACACCTTCGGAAGACGTCCATTTCACCGTGGTATCCATTGGAACAGCTGCTGCGGAGAAGAAAGGATACTTGGAACTTTCTTCCGAGCCTGGGAAGCCATTGCGAAATTTCACTCAAGCTGATCTTGATTCAGGCAGGGTGTGGTAAGTAAACCAGAATGGAATTAGAATTTCGTGCATAAAAACTGTCATGCATAAATCTAGGGGGAAGCCATATATCCAATCCCTCCTCCTTATGCTTTATTACAATAATTTAATTTAAGTGAGAGAAGACCGAGTTTCATCTTTGTGATTCCTTGACACACTTAATTTCCAAGAGATTAAGCACAACTGCCATATTTTCATTGTCCTATTTTGTGAAAGTTAAAATCTCGGGGAAGAGGTGAGCTGGCTTGAAATAGTGCTTTTGAATCAGGTGTGACAAGTATTATGCATAAGCATTTTGCAACGCAATTTTTCATAGACACTATGTATTCGCGTGAAACTGCATGCAAAGCATGCACAACATTTTGTGCAAACCAACCGAAATATTAATATAATACCTCAACCTTACACAGCTGCACATTTCTAGCCTCAGATTATTTTTTCCCGACAGCACTATATGCGCGCATAATGAGAGCGGAGAAAGTAGGGAAGGCTGGAGCAATGGAGAATAGACTCCTTTTCTAATCTCAAATGTCAGCTTACATCAGTTAAGAGACCACATTACAAACATTAACCCATGCTCAGGGTAAATCTCTGGAAAGGAGAGGAATAACATTGCAGTGGGAAGCATGCAGTTTTCTCAGCTTCGGAGCACCATACTCAAGAAAATATCTTGAGAATAAAGTGTCGTATCAAGGAACATATTTTCATTTTCCGGGGTTTCTTTAACCTTACAAAACCATCACAATATGCTCTTTATCCATATTACTGGGATGGGAACCCAAGAGAAAAAAGTTTTTTTTTTGCGAATTGAATATAAAAGCATATCATCTGTTATGTTCTCCCTCTTGTATTGGAGTATGAATGGAGTAATTCTCCAGTTTATTACTTGTTGTTCTAGCCGTTAGATTTAGGTCAAAAGCTTACGGGTGGCGGGGCACAGCTCCTCTTAATTCTTTGCAGGAAGCATTTTCCAGAGTAGATCTTCATGGATTCTGGAATGCAAAAGACAATATGCTCCCTTTTCCCATCCAAGAAAAAGTGATGCATCCTTCGCTTTCAAAAGTGCTTTCGTCCTCTTCTCTAAAACCCCTTTTGTTCCTGGCTAGCACACTTGCAATAACGTGCGGCAGAGGAACAGCGAGAGGTATGGAAAAAATGAGCCATTGTGAGCATTACACACACATGGAGACATTAAAGTAAATGGGCACATTCTCCGATCCGACGACCTGTTTAAGATGAGCTCCGTCTCAGTTCTGTGTTTCTTGGAGAACACTCGTGTTTCTCAAAGAAGAGAGAATGGGCACAACAAGAGAATAGGCGAGTATTGCCCTATTGCTCATCTCAAACCTTTCATTTTGCTTCTCTAAGGATCTATGTCTGGGACCAGTCTTGGTTTCGGTAGACTAAGGATAATGTAATAATACATACTTACCTAGATGCTTTTGAGAGCGTGCCATTTTGTTTTCCAAAGATTCCAGCAGTATTAAGAGAAGACTGACGGGTTGTAATGTAACACATTGAAACTTTATGTCTCATATTCCCTTTCTCATTCACTTAACTCATCGTTAATGTGTTGTTGAGTGAATTGTGCTGTATGAATTATTGTACGAATGTTTCCCACATGAAAGATAAAGGCAGGGGAAGAGAATGTGGAAGCGGCTTAAGTAATATCCACAGATGAAATGGGAATATGAATGTAGGGATGAGAAATATATGGACCACGTATAATTTCCAAAATGTACTTTACCTCGAGGCAGGATGCTGGATCACACGCGAAAAAATGTGTTCTAACAGAAAAGCTAGGTAACTGGTTACATATACTTGTCTGGGTTATGGGAGCGAAACAAGTCCGAAATCGAGCGGGATTTAGGTCTCCAGAGGTGCGAAATATGTGCAAAAGTGAAAGTCAACGAAAAGTTGCTTCTCCCATTTTTGTATCAGTGGGGTTGGTCTTGTTTTTATTAGCTTGATGGCTTGGAATTCTTCAGGGCAAATGTGAAAATATCATTCGGTGTTGTATAATAAAGTTGGTAAACTTGTAACTGGGAACTTGAAAGGGGAAAAGTGTTGTGTGTTCTTATACCAACGCCTTTCCCAGCAAAAACTTTCCCCTACTAAACTGAAGAGTAATGTCACTTTATCAATGTAGGTCGCATATTTCTTTTTAAACAGGAAGCCATTCAAGGAATATAATATCTTTCCTTGACGTTTAAGAATAAAATCTTATATTATTAAAATATGACTTTATAGGATTCAGTGAACCGTAATACCTAATGCTTAGTATACACTCTGTAGGAAGATCAAGATGCAAAAAGCATTACACAATTATATATACATCTGCCTTATGCTGTGCTACATCTTCCGTAAGATAAAATCCTCTCTATGCACTTCAGCTCCTTGCAACCTTTTTGAAAACAGTTTGAAAGTGTAAACAATTTTTACAGCACTTGAGCGACCAAAACACGGGAGAAAGAAGTGCATAAGTAGATGGCTTTCTCAGAAGCAATTTGTTAAATACTCACGAAGGAAGGAAAGCTTTTTATATACATAGGTGTAATCTTGTCCGATGCTTAGGCAAAAGCAAAAGGCAAAAGCATTATTATAAATCCTTGAATATTGTGTCGTACTCATGTATACAAACTACAATGAAGATTGAGCAGAATTGTTGCAATTACTGAGCGTAATAGGCATGAAATCCTTGAAATCGTAGAACTCGTCAGTGAGGTGGATGAAAAATGCAGTTTATTTAGAAGAAGATCTTCAGTTCAGTTTGTCACGAAGTCAGAACATGTCGAAAGACTTCCTCATGGACATATACTTCCTCCGTTCATTGTGTCAGTTTATACTTTTAAGGTGATTTTTGGAGGAATCATATTTAATGTTTACAATTTTTCCATTTCTCTATCACTCTAGGTACGTTGATCAAGGCCTCTCTGGCTCCAAAGTGGCGCTGAAAGTGACGGATGGGAGCAGCATTTCGCAGACGGGTGTCCTCCGCATCGAGACCTTCCCATTACGCATCGCTCCCGAAGTGAACACAGGACTGGAAGTGGCGAACGTGATGGGCACAGCTGCACTTATCAGCAACTCTAATCTGAGTTTCACATCGAACGCAGCAGAGCAAGGGCTTGTAGTGGAATACCATGTTGTGTCACCTCCGAAAGCGGGTGTCTTGCAACTTCGTCGCACCAACGGACAATGGGCGAGTGCGGACCATTTCACCCAATTAGATTTACAGGCTGGTCGTCTTCGCTATTTGTTGCAGAGACCGAGGCAAGCTTTTCTCTCTCTTTTCACAAGTGCTCGACTCTCTCCTAGCTCAAGTAGCTGGTTCCACACATACGCTTCCAAAAAATATTCCACTGGTATTTTTTATATAATGTGATGATGGTTCATGGGGCCGTTATAGGATACTGCCACATAAAGCATTATAGCCGGTTCTCCATACAATTTTTTTATCAGGATAACAGCCTTTTCTATCATGTCACGTACTGCACAAAAATGTGAGTGCACTCTTCTCCACAAAAAGAAATCGATGTGCATTGTACATGTGTACGCATCTGTTGCAGTGGTTGTGCCTATGTGCACGAATAACTGCTTTCACTTTCGACAAAACTTTTCTCAATGAGTTCATACACATTCTATCCTCATAAGCTTAGTTAGGTGCATAGTAAATGCTTATCCCTACCCATTTTCCTGATTTGTTCCTGTTTCGAAACATAATAATGGTTTTATCATTTGCTTCCTTTCCACTATTGCCACTTGTGAACGTTTTGTGTTTAGGGAGAACAAGTTTTCGACAAGACTCGTTCGATCGAGCATCAACAATAGAGCTAACGCATTTGACGAATACTAGTACTAGACGTAGGATAATATGGCATTGATAGCTCAGCTCTTGTAGTCAAGTGGCTAACGAAAATTGGGCACAAGTTGTGCGAGACGATGCGGGGAGCAGCTGCATCAAGTAGAGACAACTTATGAAAATTGAAATGAAAGTTTGTAGAAAGAAGAATGCATCATGTTGTTGCAACGTGTGCCTTTAGCAAGCTTATTATTAACAGTCGGGTTTAAGATGTACGTAAGTTGTGACAAAGGATGTAAAATGTGAAGCCAAAGATATTTTGTCGCTGGAGTGCCGGCGTAGTCATCCATGCATGAAGTGCCAGTGGACGAACGTTGTATGCACGCCGGCTTTTCGTATAGTGACAATGACTAAAGCCGGAAGTGTTTCTCCATTTCTGGCAATCATATCGGTCCTAGTCATCTAAACTGACATGGTGTGTTTCTCTTTTTTCTTCTCGCGGGTGTAGTGACATGCCAACAGAGGACGAGTTCACATTCCATGTTTCCCTATCAGAAACGAAAGTGCCTTCAGAATTCCGGTTTCGTCTCCGGATCGTGTCACTCCGCCTGGAACAAACGGGCTCAAACACACTCAGCCTGAATGGGACAACTGACACTGCAATCTCCTCGAGATCTCTCTACTATCGCACTTTCCCTTTATCCACATCTGATCAGGCTATCCGCTACATTCTCGTCGATCCACCGCGTTTCGGTTTTTTGCAACTTCGCACCCAGTCAACAGCAAACTCATTGACTCTGGGCTCTTCTCCAGCTCTCTCATTCACTCAAGCGGACTTGGTTGCCAAGCGGGTCTTCTATTCTTTCAAATTGACCCCTTTCTCACCAATGACGGATTGGTTCCTATTCAACGTGTCAACGTCCCACTTGGAGGTGACATTGACGACAGGCCCATTCCGCTGCGACATTCATCATTTTACGCGGAGAAAGCCAAGTTCAACGACGCTCAAGCCTCTGATCGTGATGGAAGGTGGGAAGGACTCCATCTCATCGAAAATCCTCCGGATACGGATCGCCGGCAGCTCGTCAGATGAGCAACCAGTTCTGTTCAACGTGACTTCTGGCCCGTCGTTTGGCGTTTTGGAGAAGGAGCGAGAGTCTCTACGCCTATCTCCTTCCTTCACTTCACTTAACGCACTCCACTCCTCCTCCTCCCATTATCTTGTGGAGAGGTTCTCCTCGCTGGACCTTGACAAGGCGCGGATATTTTATCGACATGATGGGTCGGAAACGCCACGAGATAAGGTGGAGCTCGTCGCCTGGAACCAAGATGCCAACTTCATGTACGCTTGCCAACTCGATATTATCATTAAGGGGGTTAACAACCACCCCCCGAAAAGAGCACCCTCCGCAACCCTCTCGATTAATGTGGTGAGCGGTGGGATGAGACGATTCAGCAGAGAGATTCTCAACTACGTGGACGAGGACTGGGACTCGGACAGAGCGGCTCTCAAATATTCCACCAAAGGAAATCCATCAGCATCAGGAGCGGGTGGGAGTGGAATTGGAAATATCTACGATCGCACCATTTCCTTGTCAAGTCCCATATTCCAGTGGACTCAAGCGGATGTTGATGCAGGGAAATTGGTTTTCAAGCATGAGGGCACTGACACTCAAGGATTCCTACCTTACTGGGTTACAGATGGCAAATTCACCGTCAATGGTATGTCCTATCTCCTTCACACTTGTCCCTTTTTCATCTTCAAAGTGCGTAGGTATCCACAAGACGATGAATTGAGCACGCTCGAGGATGCGAATGCTCCGAGAAATCACACGCGGAGAAAACTTTTCCTTTTCCTCGTGACAAAGAATGTACAATAATAATTCCTTTCTATGAGAAAGGGTAAAAAACCTGAATGCCTTATTGCTTCCGGACCCTGGGCCCTTTCCTTTCCTCTCTCTTTTCCTTATTCCATTCACTGCGGTGGCGTAAAACGGGAAGAAAATCAAAGTGCTGCTGGAGTAAGTATGCACGTGCGTATATCTATTCTTGTGATCACTCGATATAAACTAGTTTTTGAAAGGCTTTCTTCAACTTACTACTTTCCCCTCCTTTTCTATT
>JAQFZW010003521.1:0-12690 GCA_034687055.1 Heteromurus nitidus
ACTCTACTACTTACTACTTGTCTACTTGTAAAAAAAGCACCGTGGGAATCCTGCTGCGATCGTATGTTGTCTTTTGATTAGAAGAGGTTATACCTTTTATTCAAACACACAAAAATGTGTACCCGATATAATAATATTTCTCCCCACAGCCTAGACCATACTTGAACGCATATTTCGCAACCTTTTTAAAAATAATTTAATTTTCCTCTCCTTTTTCTAGTCTGAGAGAGGTTATATATGAAATACTTTTAAGGAATATATTAGGACAATATAGGGAAAAGGGAAATTGCACCATAATTCTTATGACTCATTCTTAAGAAACGAATTTTTAACATATGAAACATCGCGTAACCCAACTAACAAAGCTAGTACAACTTTTTATTCAATGGGTGCATTTTCAACCAGTGGTTGTGGTTGTGTGTGTGAGAAGGATTAATTAATTAAAACACGATACTCATTTCACGTATGTAATTCAATATGCACACTTACACACATATATACGCATATTATAATATACATGTGTAAAAAAACTTGATACTAATTTCTATACATTTTACTAACATAAAATCTTTATATATATACGGAAAAATACTACGCATAAATGAGAGAGTTTGGGTGAGAGAGAGAGAGAGGAATATAAAGATTGAGAAGAGGTTATGGTTGGAGGGAGAAGGAGGAAAGGGAGTTTTTATTGGAATGAGATTTTTTCGTCTGTTTTGCTCTACAGTTGAATGGGCGTGTGTGCTTGAACTTGCTACTGAAAAAAATCATTTAAAAAAAACGATAATATTCTTTGAAAGTGGGAGAGGAGAAACAAAAAGTTGTTTATGAATGCACATTTATATACTGATACCGATGCACAGAAATGAAATTTAAAGAGAGAAAAAAATCTATATATACTCATCATCGTTCTCCATATTTAGGACTTACACTCGGAATTGTGCCAAGAATAAGATTGAGAAAAAATATCACTTTTGCTTTTTCTAAATTGCAAATATAAAAAGGCAGACGATTAGTATATGATAGTTGTTTGATATAATTGAATGGCACGACATACTGCATTGGCTATAAGTTCAGTACTTGCCAAACTTTGGAAGTTTTCTTGGAGAAATGTGTGCCCGAAGAAAATGCGAGGAATTTGATGATAGGGAGAAAATAGTCATAACACACGGAAAGACACTTTTTCCCCGTCAACTGTGCACTTTGTCAATGTCAGTATGGTTGTGCAACTGTTTCTAGTCAGTGTCATGGTTAGATAATGAGCAACCTTGCCATATAGCTTGAATCAGTAGTTTCCTGGTTTGCTTTCTTCAATTTAAAAACGCGCTACGAGTGACAATGGTAAATATGTATTAAAGAGAATGTGTGAAGAGCTACTTCCTTTGTTTTGCATCTGGTATAAATGTGATGAAATATGACGGGACAGGTGAAGTGAAAACGTAAGATTTGTAAAAGTAATCAAGAGAGCTTGAAGTGTTGTTGTTGGGTAAATAGAAATGATGATTGTGCAGGTTCTCACTTGTGTTTGTAAGCGTAAGCGTCGTCGACTATTTATATATTTTTCATATTGTTACTGTTGTAAGAGAATTTGACATTAAATAAAAATAGTTTATTGTTTGAAATCAAGATATACTTTGTGTTCAAATTGATTTCGCTGATTTGCATATTTACCATTTCTTCGCGTGGTATGGCTTGGCCACTGGCATTAAGCACCTCAACTTCCTTAGGAAATATTTTTTGCAGGTTGCATGTCTGGATATCTTTGGAACACGCCAAGAAATCTGAATCTCTCTTCACTCCAGTTTATGTTCGACGGTATACATATATACATAGGCACACGTGCTATATGAGCTAAAGCTGAAAACAGTTTCGCACGCCTATGAAGTTTGAAAGAAAACTGGAGTCTTTCATTAACAAATTGAAGCTTACTCAACACCTGCACCTGGTTTTTGCGTTTTTCTCAACGAGAAACCATTTTTTACAAAAAAAATGCTTGCAAATATTAGAATGCCAAGAGAAAATACGCAACAAAATTTTCAATTTTCAAAAGTTATTTCAATCGCCCAGAACGCAGGCGACAAATCAATTTGCACTGAAAATTGAGTCACACACATGTGCATTTTTTTGTGTGTTTATACATTCACAGTTTTTTCACGACAAGAAAGTCGGAGAGCTTTATGATCATGATAGATGCTAATAATATTTTATAAAAAAATCTTTTACAAAGTTGAAACCGCAAGATGTGAAGAAAAGTGAAAATTTTCACATCTTTCAGTGAATGCATATAAAATAGTATAGCGAAGCCCTACGCGGAGAAAAGTGATTATAATGAGTGTCATATGCCATGTCACGGGATGCCATGCATGACGCCCCCATGTTCTTTATGGTAATCAAAGAAATCACATAAAACCTGAAACCGCGCACTCCGATAAACATCTTTTTTTTCAGGGAGGAATTTTATGAACCGAATGTGTACAATTTAGTTGGTATTTACGAGTTCCGAATGGATACTTGTTGTTGCATGAAGATCATGGACGAAACCTTGACGGAAACAAATTGCAATATGCACACATTTCATCTCCTTTCACATCTCTCATTTCCATTTCACAACATCTCGCCTTCTCACTTTCATTTTACTGCGCCTCAAGACGATATAGCATAATTTTATATTCGTGTCAAATCGCGGAAAAGGACTCGGTTGATCCGTCCAAAGTACCATAATAGCATCCTTTGATGTGATGCAACTCTGGAAGAGACGCAGTTTAATGTGAAGTGATGCACGAATGGCATGTTTATCTCGAGGATTTTTTGTGTGCATTTTAAGGATTTAAGGGTATTAAAGATAGTATGAATTATGACTTGGTTTGACATGATATGATCGTGACACTTCTGCTAATTTTATTAGGGAAGGTGGGGTGGACGGAATGAACACTTTCCTTCTTGTAAACAACATCTGTGCCTTTCCTACTTCACTGCTAAATGATATGTGGTTTCGGACTCGAGACATTTTTGCGTGATACCGAACTGTTGATTGATTACGCTTGTGTGTAATAATAATATTTGGGATTCAAAGTCTGAAAAATGTCTTTCCACAAGAGAGTGAATTTTCTCTTCTACATCTCATGATACGTGAATAACCATATGTTTCCAACGGTCTATGGAAGATTTCTATGTCAAATTGTCAGATCAGATCAGCTAATATAGGCACCACGTAGCGATAAGTAAAGTATATCTCGTATTTGCAGTGCAGCAACTAAAACCATCATTATTTTATTCTTTCCCTTATCTGTAATTAACATTCGGTAAGGTGGACCAGTTTAACAAACTTCATTCTACTCATATTTTTACTTTACGCACGCGTGTTAAGATTTTGTTACTTCAGTTTCAATCAGAAAATAATTTTACGTGTCCACATTTTCCTTCTGAAAATTGAGTTCAAGTATAAAGATAAATCTAAAACATTCTTATAATAAATCCTGATTTTCTCACATACTTTCAGGTGAAGGATTTTTTTGAGAATTCAAAGATTCAGTAAATCTTCCCTTTGACTTATTTGCGTTTTCTTTGCTTGGAATGGTAAGCAGTGAAGCACAGTTTAAATTTGTCATTTACTCATTCGTTTTTTTTAAATGTGGGAGTTGATGGCTAGATGGCTACAAGAAATAGTAAGCTGGAGATGTTATCACATATGCAGATGGACTCTCTGCCCTTTGCATTCATTATATTTTCCCATTACGTTGCAGAAGCCGAGTTTATTTGTGTATCTCGGGAAAAGACCAGGTTCAGATTAGTTCAATGACAAAAATAGTGAAAGGAGCAATGAGTAATGGAGTAGAATGCTAGAATGTGTTTGATGTTTGCAGACATGTTTCGTTCAAGACGAACGATGAGAGTATTCCGGTTATACTTGAACTTGCTTTTAGAATCTAGAAAGATTTCTAGAGTTGAAGCTGGAGAATTTAGTAATTTCATTAGAAGGCGCAGCTGCTTTTTACTTGTATCATTCATCATAAATATATAAGGATTTGAAGTATTATGCAATGTTCGGATGGGATAGGACATTTCATATGACATAACTAATACATTTAACAACGTAGCTTTTCATGTTCGTGAAAGAAATAAATAGTTCCCCTAGCCATAAAGTAATAATTAAACGATATATTCTGTCCGCACATGACCCGCTGACGAATGGAATATTACAAGAGGAGCCATTCATGTCACCGGTTTACTCAAGTTCACAAAAAACGGTTTTGGCAATGAACGACAGGTTTCAAGATCATGTCCACATGGAATACTATGTTGTATTTTTAAAACAGGATTTCCAAATTTGAGTTTTTTACTCATATCTAATCCAGTCTCGGCTCAAATAGAAGATGAAGTATGCGACATCGGACTTCATATCCGAATTCATATTCGCTTCCTCAATTTTTGAATGCACACTTTTTATTGGAATTCTGAACTCGCGCATCAGAGCAATCATGAAGTTCGTTCATATAATATACCTACGCTGAAACGAAGCATGTCTGAAATGCAGCTGCTCCACCAATTTTGACATTCAGCCGTAAAAATGTCATCATGATGCTATATCTGTGCATTAATGCCGCTATCACAATCAAGGGTTGTATACGGTGGAATCGATATCCCATTAAACTTGACAATTTATTTTTGAATTGCTGAAATCTGAATTGCCAAATGACTTTTGTTGGGGGCGTTATCTTACCAGCCACCGCACGAGCACATGGAAATTGTAAATTGCAAAGTCGACGAGTAAAGTAATGCATACCGAATTTAACGATGCGTGCTCCATGTGTTATTGTTTTGGACAACATTTGACTCAAATTAATCTCAGCAAAAAAATAAAGTTACTTCCCTGGTTTATTTTTGGAACGAGGCAGTTGATATGTGTTGAGTGAAACGCTTAAATTAAGAAGACGATGAATATTGCCCGAATTAAAAAAAGCAAAGAATTTTATTCGCCCATCTCTTTGTGTTGCGAATAATAATAACTAACCAACTAACCTTCATCTGTATCACGCAACTATGGTTTAAGAAGCATATCGTTATAAAGCTCAACAATGTTCGAAAACACACGGTGTGGGAAAATGCCTATAGGAATCAGTGGTTTAAGTTGGCAATTTATAGGAGCGTAGTTCAGTAGCAAGTCTTAGCCAAGGTTCACAGAACCCTGAAATGAGCTAACAGCATATCATCAGTCATTCTCTGTTTGGATGATATCATGGAGCCTGGTGGAGGACGACTACCACCATGTGCATTCCTTTGTTTCTTACACGTACTCCACAATTATTGCAAACACGCAAGGTTCTGCTGGCCTTGATGAGCAAGTTAAAGGATACGATACGATCAAAGGAGTGTGCTGAAACAATGCGAAAATCAAGTGACTCCAAAAAGTATTTCCTGGGCCAAGTGCGAAATGACAGATTTCTCACCGACAACGAAAAAACTCCCATTTTTGCAATTGTAACTTCTTTTTTTGTGCGAAATCAGGTCCATAATGAATTCTGTTGTTTTAAAGTTTAAAAAATGAGTATATTTTTTGCAATCATTGCTCAAGAGCGACCTTTATACAAAGTTTGTACACAGAACAATAAAACGAAATCTACCGGGGTTTGGCTGAGAATCAGGAAGTCTTTAATTTGCATGATTTTTGCGTGCCATCATGCCACACACAAGATAGATAATGGGATTTTAAGCATACTTTTGAGCACAATACTTGACTTTGTTCGTTTTCCAAGTTTAAAAAAATAAGTTAATAAGGCAAAAGCATGTAGTTTTATATCTTTCGTGATAGGAATGTTTTTTTTTCGCAAAAAGGAACGAGAGGCTGTGTTTATGTTTACAATTTTTCAACTGCTTCTGGTTCGCTGGTTCTGGCAAAAAAAAATTATTTCGGAAACATGCTTCTTAAAAGTTGTAAACAATTGCACTTGTTACTCTTGTTAGTATTTTTGTGCACAAGATGAAGATGACTGACAGCAGACAAATGTCATTGGTCGTGGTTCTGGCCAGCTCCTGGTTCTGCCTGGGACAGAGAATAATAACTTTTAAGATAAACATGGCTAATTTTTCTTACTCCTTGTCTGAAGCGAGAAGTGCGCACTGTAAACATTTTATTTAAATGGTGACATTTGTGATCCAAGTTAAAAGAGGAAGGCATGAAAAATGCCAAATTGCCCAAACCCCTTTAAACAAGTTTAATGTCATGAGTGCAACCTGTGTGACGTGTGCTCAAAATAGGTTTCCCTACGTACTTTCAGTGCATTAGTCATATACACAAAGCACGGTTGATTTCCTGGGATGTTTTATGTTTTTTTCTCTCTCTCTCCTCTCGCCATTTTATTAGCCCAGGAATAGAGTATGCCTAAAGAACAATCGCACATTCGCACAAAAAATGCACGCACTACTCGATCAATGTAGGAAATTTTTGCTGGGTAAATTGTCGCAAAAATTGCGCTATCGCATATCGTCGAGAATGAGTCAGCGACACAAAAGATAAAAAAGCATTGATGTTGGCAATTCCTCTGAAGCGTAGGCTTCCCCAGAAATATACATTTGCAGTGGAGCTTTGTGTGTGGCAAGCTAAAAAATATATATCGTCGGATTGGAATTCGTAATGGCGTATCCGAAGTGTGCAATCCAACACTTGATGGGAAGAGCAAACAAGAGAAATCCTACACCACTATTTCCTCCACTTCCGATATATTACTCAATGAAGGACATTGGATTGACCTTGACAATTCTCTTTTTTGTGGTGGAGTGGAGTCATTTATCTTAAGACGAAGCTCCGATTTTGAGATGCAATTTTCTTGATCTTAGCATTTGTAAAGGGTTAAATTGGATGTGCAGTCCTAATGTGTCGATGTGAGAGCCATTTTCTTCCCAGCTAACATATAATTCTTACGTATTCAAGGTACTACTCTTTTTTGCAAAATAAATTATTACACTGTGAATTACATAAAATGCACTTTGGATAACCCTCAGAGACCAGCAAAAACCATTTATCTACTAATGATTCTTCTGTCTAGGACTTAAGGGCTAAAATTACGGTTATTATATGAGCGTCTGTGGTTTTTCTGCTGGCCGATGATTAGAACATAATTTTCTATTGTCTCATACTTCACGGCAGAATAACTCAATTGCAAGTAGCAACCTGTGGTAAGTATACAACGTGCTCGAAAACATTAGCACAAAAATGCATCATTTCGATAATTTATGTGCAACAGTGGTGTTTACACGTGGCATATAAATGCGTCTTGCGAAAGATTAACATTGTAGAAAAAAGATGGGTGGGCACAGTCATGTTGATAATTTGTTTCCGGTTGGATGACTTACCATCACTTATTATTTACTTTAACAAACATAAAACAAGCCGTATGTTTAAGTCTGAGAGTCTTGCTCAATATAGGTGCTTCATGTTGCACATTTTAATGCATTTTACATCCGCTCAAGTGGAATCGAAAAAATGCACATGGCATTCATGGTCTAATGTGATGGTTGATGGTACTTGCAGCGTGGGCTCAATTTATTTCCACATAATATCGGATTCAACGCAATAAAACATTTGTTTTTAATTTTAATGTTTTCTGCGGATCAAAAGTACACAAGTACTTTTACAAGAGCACGCATAAAAATTTAGCTTAGGGATGCTTGAATTTTGGTCGTGCCAAGTTCCAAGAGCGAAGCGCAATAATTATAAATGGAAAATGTGGAAACAAGAGATAATTCAAATGAAGCGAATTCATGTGCGGTAGCTGAATTTTTCTTACTTTGAACTTTATAAATGTGAACAGAGAGAGGCATTCACATTCAGTGGGATGCTCTTACAGACATCTTCCGCTGTTGAATTGTGGATGTCACTGTTCTTGAATCTGACTCTGCAGGTTCACGTTGTATACACAACCTAAAAAAGTTCCTGGTGGTAGGCTTCTGTATTTTATCAACAGTTGTTGATAAAGACTGTTCTCGTTCTCTGCGTACAAGTCTACGACCTACCATTATCAAACAAAATTTTCAGTTCCTTGGGTCTTGTGCAATTCCCAGAGCCAGATTGCCTAACAGTGCAAACATCAGTTCACATGCAAAGGGCTTTTGACATTTTGCGCAGCAGAGCTAACGAATTAGTTATAATCATACCTATGCACTTCAAGGAATGAAATGAAAACCACTTGACTCCCGTTTTCTTCCGCTAAATGGTCGTGTGTCATTTGTCACAACCTGGGCAAAGCAAAGCATGCAATTCGACGTGACTACCCAAATATGTCCAAATCGGGTAAACAGTTTAGATTTCGCATGCTTGCGTATGGTTGCATGAGAAAAGGGTGAGACAACAAAAGACGAATCATGCATTCGAGTATTTTTAGCTTTCTTCCGTTTGGCGAGATGAAAAACGAGCGTTTTCTTTTTAAAATCCACACGAGATTTTTTCGAAAGAAAATACTTGTGTAGGTTCGCTAATTGCTTTCGGGATTCCTTTCCAACAAATTTAATAACAAAGCCCATCTCAGAGAGGAAGCTGTATTTCTCAGACTTTTACTTCCTCCGTAACGAACAGCGTTTTCAGCAATAAACTTTATTTATTCTGAACATGATCAAGATGATCATGATTTAAATTGAGATACGAGAAAAAAATAACCGGGGAGGTTTGTTCTTCCGACGCCACCATTTGTTACTTTTGTTTATATTTTTCTTTTGAAAGGAGAAAAGAAAAAAGTCTTCCCCAACAAGACAAATTAATTACGAGGAAACATTTTTGGGAGTGCAGACCGGATATCGACCTTTTTTGTTTTCCTCAATCTGTATGCAGTTCCATTAAAATAACTCAAAGAAATACTACGATGAATGCGTGGTGTTGCGTATTCTTTTTTTGTATGTATCATTCATTTACACTCTTGCACAGTGCAAGTGACACAAAGTAAAAGGAGATCTGCCTTCTTCTCCCAAGTGTTTACCTAAGCTCAGCTAGTTTTACAAAGTAAAAAGAGAGAGTGGAGATGAGAGGGCCGAGCATCTTTCCAAATTTAAGTATATGAAAGCGTGAAAGCAATAACATGTGGAAATTATGCAAGTGTGTATCGTCTCAAAAACACACTTTTCTCCCTTTAAATCTTCCCCTTCGGAGTTGTTTAAGCTGTCTCGTTGACACGAATGACTGGCACGGAATGCGGATCACAAACTTCATTTGTTTTTCCGTGTTATGCACACTTTTCCAGCTGTGAAGAATAAGTTTCAACCGTGAGAAAACATATGAGGCTTAAACTTCAACATCGTCGTATCACACATCACCAGCATATAAAATCACAAAAGTACAAGTGTCGACGAAAGAGATGAAGATGAGAGAGAGATTGGGCTAATGAACGGTCTCGAAAGGTCGTTGTTCAGCTATTTACGGGGAAATGACACATCAGGCATGCGTGTATATGTGTGTCTGAGTCGATTATTTGGACCGAATAAACTTATTTGCTTCGCATATTTTTCTGGGTAAACGGTGATCATGTAAGAAAAGAAGTGTGCAAATTGCCTGGAGCAAGTACTCATTTTGGGTCTTTAGAGTAGATTTTCTCGAATCGATTCAGCTTTTGAATCAGTAATTCGTTCATTGTATTTTTTATAACTCAAGGTCACATGCATGGCTTTGCTGCGGTAGTAAAACTCGCGAATTTAGTCATTTTGCCAAATAGGTTAAAAAAATGCTTCTAAATTAAATGAATGCTCCCACGTTGACATAAAGACGTATTAAAAGCCTTTAATTAATTGACATTACCAGAAGTCCACCAGGCGTGTAATAATTTTTGAAGGTTATGTTTCGTACAAAATTCGTTTCAATGCTGACAATCATTATTTTATTAGTGATACTTATGAAAGAGCAAAATTAATAGAGATAATTTGTCAAGAGCAAATTGTTGGTTGGAAGGAGGTTCAAAAGTGTCATATTGGAATATGTCGTGCACTTCAAAAATCAAACAATTATCCGTGAAATGAATGAAACAACTGGTTTTTATAGAGTTTTAGGTTGAGTCCTTCTGTGGAGGTATTGCTGATGGAGATGACAGTCTCATTGGTGGCATTTGTCCAAATAGAACATCACAATTTTCCATGTGCATGATTCATCATAATCACATGTAATTTGTCGCAGTTACTCGTTTACAACATAATTTATAATATATGAAAACGAATTTAGTGTTGTACGAGGCAAGTGTGTTGAACGTAAAAAGTCGCAATTTGCAGAGGAAATTGGTGAACGCGACACAAGATTTTTCAGGTATGGGTACGTATTATGCGAAGTCTAGAGTCAATGTCATTCTATCATTGATTTTAAAATAGATTATTGGGCTATTTTTGTACCATAATGTGTCACAGCGAAAAAAGGTTTATATAATAATAAGAAACAAGCTGAAGCGAGACAGCAATATAGACAGCAATTTCTCGAAAAAGTTATTATATTACCCCTACTTTTCTCTGTCAATAATTCGCAAAAAAAATCTATTCTTAGAACGTCGATCAAGACGGTTTTTGTATAGTGTTGTGCAACCTTTCATTCATAAAATTGCACTGACTGTCTATTCTGTGCCTACATACATATAAGATCAAGAAAGCATCGTAAAATTGTTTTGTAGCTTCTATACGTCCTAAGAAATGGAGACTGGAGCTCATTTGGGTTATTGGATTTTCTGGCAAATGAACTATTTTTAAAAATATTTAGTTTGATTTTATGCGTTTAAACTTATGATATGGAGCTTGATTTGGAAAAACATTTTTTATGCACATTTTACAAAAAATTTCTTCATCCAGGCAAATCCCACTCCTACTTTTAAACTTAAAACATTTACAAGTATCTGCGCTATTACATTTACAGAAGCAAGATGCTAATATTCTGATCAAAAAGACCATTCATTTTTAATGTCAATATCAATCCATACAATAAATTAAAAGTTTGGACGAGTTCTGGTCAAAATAATTCATCCACATGCGGAATACAATAAATACATATCACTCGATTCGTCTTGACGAGACATTCGTCAGCAATGCCATGAATGGTTTTTCAAATTCCAACAACTTTCTCTTAGTCTTATCGTTAGTTTTATTTTCTTTTTGAGACACAAACCCTCTCAGGAATTGATCTTATATTCAACAGAACTTGGGCTACTCATACTTCTAGGCATCACCAGAAATTGACTAATATTGGAGGTTTAGCAAACGTTTCATTGGTTCCGTGCTAAAACCAACTTTCCATCGACTATATACAAGATATGGATAGCATTAATCAATCCTTCCTAAAAGCCATTAATACATTAATATCAAATTACCAAAGCAAATAATGTCTCACCTCTCTTTTAGTAAGATTTTAAGATATACGCCGCAAAATGTTCAATATTAATATTTTAACACCAACATCAACATAATTTCGACGCATTTTTAAACACCGAAAATTCCAGAGCGGAGCATTAACAAATCGAAAAATTGTATTTCTTAGATGAATATTAGCATTAGCATTTGCAAAACGATTATATTCTAAAACATATGCAAATTGGTGTAAACTCACCAAATAAATAAATATGAATGAATCTTCTGGACACTCAAAGATGCAATTAAAGTTTTTATAATGCTAATTCTATTCCGCAATGACTATTTGTAATACATGGCATGTGCCAACATTAAATTTCCGAAATTTTGTGAGCAAGTTCAGTTTTTTTGCAAATCTGTAAATTACATTCCAATGGCTAATGGCTAATGGCAGCATTTACTTTACACCCCAGCAGTATATGATTGAGAAAACGAAAAACTAGCTACTGTAGTTTGTTAGCATCAATAATAATATAAGTGCTTAGATGTGATGGGGCTCAGAATTTAATTGGTTTGAGTTTTCCCGGATTATTCGCTTGATTCGAATGTCGAAAATGGGAGAATATTCCAAATCTAGATTTTTGTTTAAGGCTCTAATCCTAACGCTTCAAAGGATGGTGCAAAAGGAATGACGGAGGAAAAGACAAAGAACTCCGGATAGAGCTACGTGCATAATCTTCGGAATCTAATACATTTCAACATTCTTCCCAACTTTGTTCACCAATTGTCCGTCTACCTGTTATAACACTGGAGATTTGTCAGCCTCCATATTGAAAGCTTCTTTCCTGTGACTTAACAAACAGGCCATTAAAATTGAATTAACTTTTTAATGGCAAGCGGATGGACCCTATCAGGGATGTGATATCACATTGCATGGTGCGCGCAATAGTGCAATCGCATAGAAGTTTAGAAGAAGGTTGATCCTACATTGCTAAAATCTGCTTCGTAACTGAACAACATGAAATGTCGTTAGCTTGATTGCAGTAATAGAAACGACGGAAAGTAACCGATTGCATTCATGACAAAGCCTAGGTAAATGCATATTTTCAATGTAAGAGTCCAAATATAAAATTGTTGATGAGGATGACTGACACACGCGATTGACTAATGAATACACAGCGAATTTATTCACAGTGTTAGAAATAGTGGGTTAATTATGCATGAGTGTCACATTTAGCTTGTACCATGTGCCACTGATAATGTGGCAAAATTATTCATCTTATTTCAAGTAGAAGAGTATGAATGCGCAAAGATTCCATAACCTTAATTCAAAACGAAAACTAGTTGTAGCCGGTTTCAGATTTTTCTTTCAAGAGATTGTTTCAAAGAGAA
>JAQFZW010003522.1:0-12690 GCA_034687055.1 Heteromurus nitidus
GTCCTAAGTACAAAAAAGTACTTAAGTATTACTTACGTACTTAAGTACTTACAAGTACAAGGACTTGCCCAAGCCTGCAAGCCACCGAATATTTACTCCACTACTTTCGAAAGTTATGGAAGTCGACAACAGCAAAGTCCACCCTTTGTTTGAAATTTATCCCGTGCCAAATTCTCTTCGTCAACTGGACGACACACTTTTAAACATCGATTTCAACTTTGTCTCCATTCCGAATTCTAAAGAAAAGCATCTATTTTCGAGCACAAAGCACTGCGACACATTTGACGATCCCTTCGAATATCCTACTAAAGTCAACTATTTGCCGAGTTGCACAATAAGAACAATTTTTCAGCGTTACAACTGCTCCGACTACTGTCGACTCGCACATTTGTACACAGGAGAATACAATGAAGCGAACTGGTATCAAATTATTGCAGTGAGCTTCGTTGACTATCGATGGTATAAATTTCACACAGTAATTCCATTCGGGGCCTTATTTGAAGGGATCAGGTTCACGTCTTTGTCGCCATGGAAAATAAAGAATCGAATCGAAGGTTCGCTTCAATGTTGTCGTCCTTCTTTCATCCACTCGACGGGCCCACATGGATTCTCATCTTTTGCGGTGTTGCCTACTTGCGTTGGCTATTTCACCTGGGACAACTGAACATTTCCTTGTTCAAACTGATCTTCATTTTGGTGGAACAAGGACAGAGATTGAGTGGTCGACTGAATAAAAAGAACCTCACAATGGTCGCAATCTGGCTGCTCTCAGCCTTAATTCTCCGGTTTGCATACACATCCACTTTGTACTCGGAAATAGTGAGGAAGCCCTTCCCGTCTGGAATTCCTGAGGTGTCTCAGGAGCTTATTTTTGAAACGGACATGTTTATTTTGATGGATGACACGCTTTCGAGAATCATAAAGCATAACGTTGAATATTTCAAACGTGTGGGAAGGAATGAAACGTTCCAAGCTTGGGAAAAGGCACTAACCACAAGATTTGTAATGTGTGGATATATGAGCTCATTTGAAGATTTTATTGAAACACTTCAAAATTTTGAGGAGCACACGTGCCAATCTTATCCTCATCCAGTTGTCAAAACTCAACTGCTGAAATTCGCTGTGATCGCCACAACGCGTGCGGAGTGGAATCTACAAACTTCGAAGCTTCAGAGATTTCTGATTGCGACGGATGGGAGGCGAAAGGCAATTCCAAATTCGGGAGCCGAATTTTTCCAAGAGATGAAGGCCTGGCATTTCTTCTACCCTGATTTTTTCACTGAGAGATTTGTTAGATGTTTGGCTATCCTTGAGTCGTCAGGGATGTATGCAAGATTTGAATGGATTTACGACATAATTAGATCGCGCAAGAAGGTTCAAACGTATGTTGAGAACCGGAACAATGGAAAAATGACTCCGGACTGGAATACTTTTGTGATGGCAACTTTGGCGCAGTCGGATGAATGGATGCAGAAATCGATGAGGGCTAGTGACGGAGATGGGGAGGATGATGAGAAGGCGACAGGAGAGTCTATGATGGCGGTGTGGATATTATTGGCTGCGGCGGAATTCGCAGCTGTCGCTGCGTTGATTGTGGAGGTACTTTGGGTGAATTTAGATATAAATCTTAAATATTTATATTCATTGCATTTTTTGCTTGTACCCTAGTTTAATTCATGTTTCAGGCATATCGTCTACCATATGGACTATCGTCCCATGCCTGTAGTTGCCGGTATAATTAATCAAGTTGATGTTGAGAAATTAATGTACTGTACATAGTCTCAATCCCTATTTTGGCCCCTTTTATTTCTATTTCTTTCTGGAGTTTTGCTCTTCAGTCCAGAACATATACACTCGCACTCAACACAATTCCAAAGCCCATAATTTCATATCTTAGAAGATATAAGCTACAAAATTAGATCTAATTGATTCCACTGTATTATTTATTTAGGACTGATATTACACCTAATTTTTGTCATAAGTTTTATAAGCACGGTCACTCGTTTATGTATGTGTCTATATATTTGTTTCCATGCCAATCGTAAACGCTATTAATTCCGTAGAACATTAAATATGCCAGAAGACGTCAGCAATGTCAGCATTTGAATAAATAATGGACACGTGTGGATATTGTGTTGTACTTGTTGCAAATTTCTACATGTATTCGGAGTTTGCTTTCCAATTACTTTGTTAAACCTACCATACCAAGCTACGAGTACGTGTCGTCATGTTATAAAAAAAGGTCGATGAAAACCTTCTCACATCGAAAATGAAAACCACTCATCGTAAAGCTTTTGTTGGTTGGACTCAGTTGTCGTGTCCAACAGGGACAAATTTTAATGGCAGTCGATTTTAATTTGAGATTAGTGTCCTTCAATTTTAAACCATTCCAATTGCTCTCTAAATTCTCGTCAACTACATCTCATAATGTACACTAGCTGTGATGGACACATTGTCGCATATTGACCAGAAACCATCAACCAACAAACAATTCATAAAGCATTAATGCAAAGCAATTGATTGAATTCTACATTGTAGATTACTACATTGTTTGATTTACAATTTTATACAAATACAAAAAAACATCAGCCGTAGTGCTTTTAAATTGTAAAATTAAGACGCCGGTTAACTCTCTTGTTTTACGCGCAGTAAGTCTTATAGGTTGTACTGCAAGCGTATAGAAATCATCTTCTTATATCTATCCATATTTATTCTGCATCTTTGTCTTTGTCGACCCGCCACTGGGGGAAAAGTATGCAATGCAAAATGGGTCGAATCATGAAACTGTTTAATCCGAGTTTAAGCTAATCCGGTAATGTATTTCAAATGACGAGTTTTGGCTTAAGCCGAGATTAAAAGTTTCATGATGAGACCCAATATGTTTTTAAAATGACTCTTGACTCAAGTCGAGACTGCATCAGAGGAGGCAAAATGAGATGAAAGGAACATTTTTGAGTGGGAACTCCTGCTGACTGCAGGTGGATTCTTGACTCCCCATGATTCTCTTCCCTCTCGCTGCTCTTCATATTTCAGGATTTTTAATGATTTTCCTCGCTAAATATGACACAAATGAAATCCCATTGTGATCTGGCGTTTGTAGTCCAAATAAATTCTGCCTACAATATTTACTTGGAGTAAGCAAACTGAAACAGAACTTTTAAAAGTATATTCGGAATAAAGGAAGATATTATTATGTATTGGCATTGAAATGGCACACTAATAACATATCTCTAGGCCTTTGAAGCCCAACAATTAAGTAGGGACTTGTGGCGCCATATGGGTTTGTCAGAAAATTGTTAATAATTTAATAAATGTCAATTTAAATTGGTGTTTTGTACAAAGAATAAATGACCATGTAATTCCTTGGGTTTTAAATGGTTAGTTTCACGTTATTGTCTTTCAGTTTTAAATATTCATGGAACTCGTGCAAGAACAATTTATGGCATCATCAACTCGTGAGAAGCGGTTTGTAACAATAACGAATAGAAGTATGAATTTATGTTTTTACGGGTCACCAAGCAACATATCGTTAATGGAATTAACTAAAACGTACTCGAAATAACTCGATGGGAAGTCCTTGCTCAGCAGAAACAGATCGACCTGGCGTCAATTAATAAATCGTTATTTAATACACTGCACCTGCACATCTCAATTATATTAGTTATTTAATTACCATTCTCAAAACATAACCAATTACCATTACTGTAATTAAACTACGATTTTAAGTATAAACGTAAGTTTAACTTGGTTTTTTGCACAAAGAGCACAAGCACGCTAGGAGACCGAGAGGAGTAAGTTCGTGGGACAATTTGGGAAGGAAATTGCAGCAAGATTCTAAGGGGAAATCTTGACAAAGCCAACCTCTTTGCAACGAACTCAAAATATTTTTACAAGACGAAATTACATTAGAAGTCCATCTATTTTGCCAAAAGTTTCAATACTTCTCTCCACCATTATATTTTACATACAAATTAAATTTTATACGTCGACATTGCGAACTGCACAATTACTAGAAAGTGAAATACTGAAACAACTATTGCTAATCGATAAGTATTTACTTAATTCTAACTTTCAATATAGCGTTATATGTTTAAGCTTCATCTACAATACATTGACATTGATCACCAACGGCATAAAATTACTCCAAGCATGAACAAATTGCTATAAAACAAGAGCGAATGTACCAATAAGTATGAATCTTAGTACGGACTAACCAGCAACATGGCATTAACGGCATTCATGAAAACGCAATCGAAATAACTTGAAGTGGCCTCCTTCCCGAGAAGAAACAGATTCCAACATCGAACACAAGGCACCTGGAAAGACCTCCATTTGAGACTCTTGTAAAAGCTTGCTGAACCCCTGTCGCCAGAAGTGTAGTAATAGTTCCGCTTCCTTCTCAACAAAATTCTTGCCTCATCAACAACCTCTCCTGCTCTGGGCATTATCAGCGCTACAGCGACGAGAGCGAGTCCACATCCAATACAAATCGGAATTGAGAGCAAAAGGGGCAGGTAGCCCCAACATTTGATCCCCAACCACATCAACACAATTGTGCCAAGATGAGTGGCACTCAGACCAACGCCCCACATCAAGTTGTGCGGAGCCTCTGCAATTTTGACAGTGAGGAAGAGTTGAGTGTACAGGTTGGCCACGATAGTGTCATGATGTTCCCGAATTGAGGACAATTTTGCAAGAAATGAAGTCGCTGTGTAAAGATAGGTAATGGATAAAAACACCAGCCAACAAATGAATCGGTAGAATTCCAGAACACAAATTGTTGAAATCAGAAGTCGAGAGATCCAAGGAACCACGATCATTTCCAGACTTCGATAATACGGATGTGGGAGAATTTCTTCGAAAACAAAATAGAATGGCTCGAACTCTATTATAACGGCAATTAGTGCGAGAAATGGTGCTTGGAGGGTCATCAATAGTACCATAGTTACCAACAACAGTCCTACAGTGTCTCTCGTTTGTCGAGGAGGAGCATTCAATCTTGTGAGGCGGTTCAAAAGGGGACCACTCTCGTACTCCAGTTTCAGGACGGAATTAATAGCGAACTCGGGCTCTGGGAAGAAAAGGTAAAGTCCAGAAACATATAAAATGAAAAGGGCCATACCGCCGAGACCGATAAATAAACAAATGTGTACAGCGTGAATGTTGGATCGAGGCGAAAATAGTTGAGAAAGGCAGAGGTATGCACACGAGCCGAAACCAATTACGAATATGATCTCTAAATGGGAAATGTAGAATGGGAGTAGTTTCCAGCTTCGTCTTGAGACCTTCAATTGTACTGGTTGAACTTCAAAGTTAAAATTGAGGAAATAAGGATACAGAATCTTGAAGTAAGTTTCGGCTATTGAGTATGCGTGGAGACCGAGAGTAGTAAAAACTTGTGACATTTTGGGAAAGAAATAAAGTCAGGTTGAACGAAGGAAAAATGTAGACAAGGACAACTTCTGAGGACTAAATTTATTTTTTTTGGATTGCGCGAGAATACACTTGACTAGTAATTTTTTGTGTGCATTATAAGATTATAACATAACATTGCTCCGAAATACAAATTGAATTTTCAGGTTGTATAACGGAACGATTATTGGCAATCAATAATTGTTTATTTAACTCTAACTTTCAATGTGGGGTTGTATGTTTAAGCTTCAGCTACAAGCTACAATACGTTGACAAGTACTCACCAATTGATTTGTGACCAATGGCATAAAATTAATCATCAGGAAAAATTGGATAAAAATAGCCTAAAAATATGAGATCGGCATCCATGTATCCCGCAAGCTTAAATAATCCATATGAAGTGATTTTTTTTACAAGTGACATTCATGACCAGAATAGAAATATGAATTAATTTTTATATGGGTCAACAAGCAACATAGCATTAATGGAATTAATTAAAACGCATTCGAAATAACTCGAGGTGAAATCCTTCCCCAGCAGAAACAGATCCCCACATCCAACCGGAGGCACTTGGAAAGACCTCCATTTCAGATACTTGTAAAAGGAGTAGCCACCCCTTCCAGCCGTGTAGTAATAGTTCCTCTTCCTCCGTAAAAAGAGTCTCGCCTCATCCACAACAGATCCTGCTTTGGGAAGTGTCAGCGCTGTAGCGAGGAGTGCGAGGACGGACGCAATACAAATCGGAATTGAGAGCAAAAGGGGAAGGTAGCCCCAACATTTGATGCTAAGCCACATCAAAACAATTGAGCCAATATGGGCACAAATTAGATTAAGCACACATATCATGTTCCACGGAGATTGCGCAAATTTGATAATGAGGACAAGTTGAGTGTAATAGTGGACCACGATGTTGTCATGTTGTTCACGCATTGAAGACAATTGCTCAAGGAATGAAGTTGAGGTGTAGAGGTAAGCAATGATTAGCAACACCAGCCAACTAATAAATCGGTAGAATTCCAGGACACAGATTGTTGAAATCAAAAGTCGAATAATCCGAGAAACCACGATCATTTCCAAACTTCGATAATACGGATTTGGTAGAATTTCTTCGAAGACGAAATAAAATGGCTCGAAATCAATTAGAACTGCGACGAGTGGGAGAAACGGAGCATGGAGAGTCACCAAAGTTGTCATAGTAACGAGACACATCCCTAATGTGTCTCTGTCCTGTTGAGGACGAGGATTTGTTCTTGTGAGACGGCTGAATAGAGGGGCACTCTCATATTCCAATATTAGAATTGAGTTAATTGCGCTTGAAACTTCGTCGCGGAAAAGATAAATTCCGGAAACGAATAAGATGTAAAGGGACATGACGCCGAGCCCGATGAATAGGCAAATATGTATAGCTTCAATTGCGGGTCGTGGTGAAAACAACTCTGCAAGGCAGAGGTACGCACACGAGCCGAATCCAATTACGAATATTATCGCAAAATGTGAAATGTAGAATGGGAGGAGTTTCCAGCTTCTTCGAGTGACTTTCAGTTGAATTGGATGGGATTCGAGGTCAAAATGAAGGTAGTATGGATAGAGAATTTTGAAATAATTTTCGATTATTAAGTAAGCTTGGATAAAGAGAGGGGTAAGTACGCGTGACATTTTGGGAAGGAAATTGAAGGTGAAGTTTTGTGACGAAGTGTTGTAGGCTACGCCAGGCTTTGTGGAATGAGTCCAATATATTTTTGTGGAAGATGAAAATACATTAGAAAAACATTGATTTTATTGTTTAACATGCGCTTATAACTTACTGGCAGCATACAAATTAGTGTTTGACGATTAGTCGAACGGGAAACACTGGAGCGAGTACTGTCAATTCCAATCGATAAAATTAATATTGTACATAACTCAAACTTTATAACCATGCATGTAAAACCATGTATAAGTTAACTTAAACTTTAAAAGGCCACAAAATAATTCGAAAACTTTTCATCGAAAGCAACTGATGCAAAGAGGTTGACGAAAACCTGCTTGCCATGAAAATGAAAACCACTCATCACAATGCTTTAATTTTACTTTGGATTATGTTGTCTTGTCTAACCAAGGACAATATTTTATGACTACAGAGATTTCAATTTTAGATTAATGTCTTTCAATTATTGCCAATTGCTCAAATGTTTTATTTTACTAGAATTTGAAACTAAACATAGTATGTCGTTGTATTAAATTTACAGCTACCGTGGCCAAATTAACAATTATGATGACTTTCACTAAATTCCGTCGAATTTAGCCTAAAACGTCCTACGCTATTCCCAAAATTCCAACTTCCATAGGCTACTATCAACTATTGTTCCCGGTTTCCAAAGTAATGGATATCTGAATTCATCATTTTTGGGATATTTGTACTTACTCGCATAAAAATACTCATTCCAGTCCACGTTCTTCAAATAGATTCCACGTAATTCCTCATCAAACTCGACGTACCAATCACACTTGCCAATTGTAGTTTGCATGCTCACCCACCTGCGATCAGCCTCTATTTGGGTTTCCTCCTTTGAACATATCCCCCAGACACGTAAAGGAATCTTGAAGTCCGTGTAAGCACATAGATTCCATCCCGAGTCGACATTCTTTATCGAAAACCTAATTTCCCCATCCACTTCCACCTTTTCGAATCTCCACAATGATTTCTGGGGAACCTGAGGCCGAGTCCAAGTGAACACACGCTTGTTACCGGTACCGTCTTCAAATTGATATTCACTTTCTCCTTCGTGCAAGTACTCGTTGTAGTCTGAGTAAACCCCGTTTCGAATGCGACATTCTCCATTCCAGACCACGTCCCGAACAATTGAAGAATAAGAATTTTTTAGCAATTC
The DNA here is from genome assembly GCA_034687055.1 of Heteromurus nitidus. NCBI lineage: Eukaryota > Metazoa > Arthropoda > Collembola > Entomobryomorpha > Entomobryidae > Heteromurus > Heteromurus nitidus. Next base: position 8,283 of record JAQFZW010003522.1, read on the forward strand.
TAAATCAGTTTCCACCTTTTCTTTGGGATCAGGTCCATTCAAATTTTCAATTGCCTCTTTAATTCCAAACGCGACAAGAAGCTTAAGTCGATCTTCCTCTTCAGCCAACCAGGATTTTAGTGTTGATAAAGCTTCATATTTGTGCATGTTCCACCTCAATTCCTTTGCGAAAACAAATGTATTTTTCAGATTTGCCAAATTTCCGTCCAGTGCCTTTTCAATTAATTTTGGGAGGACTTTATTAAACGCGTATCCTGCTGGGGTGATTGTCGGAGGATTTCCGAACTCGATTATCTCTCCAAAAACATTTCCTCTCACTTCCGCCGCCCAGCGATTTAAAACACTTTCAGCATTTAAGTCGACGTCTCTCTTCAAACTCTCAAGTGAAGTACACATGCTCGTCTTGGTCAAGTTGCAACTGCGACTGATTTCGTCGTCAACCAATTTCTGGAGGATGATGACAGTATTATTTTCAGTGTCAGACTCTGTTTTCATTTTCTTGTATAAATTCACAAGCAACTGTTGCCGATATGAAGTATTCTCCAGCTGCTCAATGAAACTCGTGAGATTAACAAAATGCATTTCATAAACCTTGTCGATGATGTGTTGAAAATGGGCTGCTTTTGGAATTTTCAATTCGAAATCTCCACTTGCAAAGAGTCCAGATTCGATATTGGCTATGGTGTTATTCACAATAACCCAGTCCTTGTAGCAAGTCCTCTTCCAACTGAATCTCCCTGAAAGAAGTAGAATGTCGATAGCGCACTCTTCTAAGCAATGGTAAGGTTCTAAGTTTGGAAGCTGAAATTCGAAGACATTCTTAATTGCTGTGAAATTGCACTCTGAAATATCCTCCAAGTTTGACTGGTTTTCCAAATCATTTTCGCATTCGCCTTTAGGCAACTCATCCAACAACGTTTTGTAACAAAGGTCAAGTTCGCTGATTTCCACAACGAATATTTTAATCGCAACTAAACACTTGTCTGAGCATATCCTCGGATTTTTCTGGGCGAGACTTTTAAATCCGGAAGTAAAATGGCACTGTTGAATTTTGAAGGTCGGAAAGTTTCCAGCAAAGGCGTCACTGCACGACGACGAAGTGTCAGACTCTGAAACTGTTCTAGAGAGAGAGAGAGAGAGAGAGAGAGAGAGAGAGAAAATATGTTTTGGGTAGAAAAATATGCACTCTGAATTTAAAAGTGAATTTAATATTTGAAGTCAAATGTAACAACCTTTCCTGGAAGATTCTGGCCAGCTCCAAAACTTAGGGTAGTGAGAGTGAGACCATCCACAGGTTTTTCTAGAAACGACGTGGCTAGACAGATAGATCAAAAAGATACATAAAATACACCAGACCTGGAACCCTCCCATCTTTTTTTATGAAATCACTTGTCAAATTCGTGTCACTTTACATTACTTTCGTAGTTGGGCTCGTGATGAAATATGAAGATTAAATTATTTATACGTCAAAAATTTGCGTTTACTTCATCAAATTCATCAAATCAAGCGTAACTCCCACTCTCGGCCTTCATTCCGTTATTGACATAAATGGGAGTATTATTTACATTGGATTCAGTTGGCAATCTGGCAAACAAATAAATACATGACTGATATTTTTCTTCTTAATTTTATGTTTAAACATATAAAAATAGTGCTACATGCAATTTAGCTACACATCAAATCTGATTTAAAATTAGGTTTTGAGCTGGCCTGCAGCTTGCAAATACCAAAGGCGGAACGTTTTATTATGTAAATTAATTTACCTGAAGCATTGTGCGTCAATCCAGCCCAAAAGCCGTCATTTTAACCGAGTAATCAAATTGAAAGCAAAATTGACTTAATATAATATTTAACAAATATTACAAACTTCAAACAAACCATTTGAATATATACTGCAGACTTTGCATACTGTTATAAAGTTGAATTCGATGTTCTTTAGAAATGGCTGTGCTGGTTTTTCATGATGAGTTGTTTTCTGAAATTGGTTTCACAACGATTGGTCATGTAACGTGAACATGCAAACATTTAATTGGTATGTAGCTGAAGCCTTTTACATATGTACAAGAGTAAATTAAAAATTGGAGTTACATAAATATTCATAGATTGGCAAATAATCGTTTCGATGTTTCTTTTTCCGATTTATTTTCCAGTTTCCACGTGTCTCCCGTCCAGTTCGTCGTCTTGTTCAAACCCAATTTGCCAGTATGCCAGGGAAAAGGAAAAAGTAGACGAAAACAAATATTTTGCTAGAATATTTCCACTTACTTCAAAAATATATTGAACTCATTGCACAAAGGTCTCTCCAGTTGACATTTTTCTTCTTAAAATTCTATTCCCAAAATGTCACACGTATTTACACCTCTCGGACTCAAAGCTTACTCAATATTCGAAACTTACTTCAAAATTTTGTATCCATACTTCCTCCACCTTGACCTCAGCTCACAACCCATTCAATTGAAAGTGACTCGAAGAAGCTGGAAACTTGTCCCATTCTACATTTCACATTTTGCGATAATATTCGCAATTGGATTCGGTTCTTGTGCGTATCTCGGCTTCTCTCAACTGTTTTCGCCACGACCCACCATTCATGCTGTTCACATGTGCATCTTCATCGGTCTCGGCGGCATGGCCCTTTTTATCTTGTCCGTTTCTGGAATTCTCATCATCCGCCAAGAACCAACACAAGCACTCAACTCAATTATAAAATTGGAATTCGAGGCCGGTCCACTTTTGAGCAGGTTCTCAAGACGAAATCCTCTTCGTCAAAGGACCGAAGACAAACTAGGGATGTTGCTGGTAACCCTGGTAATCTTGGCGACCTCCCATGCACCGCTACTCCCTCTCATTGGAGTTCTAATAGATTTAGATCCACTTTATTTTGTCTTCGAAGAAATTCTCCCAAATCCGTGTTACCGAAGTATGGGAATGATAATTGTTTCTTGGATCTGTCGACTTCTGATTTCAACAATGTGTGTCCTTGAATTCTACCGATTTATTATTTGGTTGGTGTTTTTGCTCATCATTTATCTCTACACTGCAACTTCCTTGCTGGCAGAATTGTCTTCAATTCGAGAACAACATGATAGCATGGTGATCGCCTTTTACACTCAACTTGCCCTCATTCTCAAAATCGGTGAGCATCCGTGGAATGCAATAATTGGGATTCTCCTCAATGCAGCTCACATTGGCACCATTGTTTTGATTTGGCTGAGCATCAAGTGTTGGGGACATCTTCCTCTTTTGCTTTCCATTCCGATTTCAGCTGGATGCGTGAGCGCCCTCGTCGCTACTGCCTTGGTAATCCCACGAGCAGGCGGGGTTGTGGACGAGGCAAGAATTTTCTTGCGACGGAAGAGAAACTACTATTACACCGTTGGGAGGAGAGAATCTTCGTACTACAAGAGCTGCAAATGGAGGTCTCTTCAAGTGCCTTGGATCAGATGTGGAGATCTGTTTCTGCTCGGGAGGACGTCTACATCGAGTTATTTCGAGTGCCTCTTCATGAATGCCATTAATGTGATGCTGCTGGTGGAGCCTTGATGAAAAATTATTGTTGATAGGAAAACACAATTTCCCACGATTTTACAAACGAATGTGATTTGATCACAGAAATAATATTATATTATTTCTCACATTACCCCAGAAGGGTTCCCCCTGTCTCTCTAAAATTTACAAATCCTTAGAGGAATACTTTTCAGTTTTGGAAACGTTTGGTGGGCTGTGCATAACATTAATTTCAATAAAAATTATTCGTATTACTATTCACAAGCTAATTTTTACCAGCCACATTCATTTACTCGGAATAAATTAATTGTTTTTCTAGACACGACCAAAATCGACATAATTTCAACAAAATAGGGAGCAGCCTACAGGAACCAGGATCAAAAATCTACAAAAGGTATAATGCGTACAAACTGTGTAAGGAATATGCCTCAAATCTCACTGTAATTTAAAGAAATTTAAAACAAAATCTACGACTTGTTACTTAATATGCAACGAGCTCAAGACAACCAGCAGACTGACTGATTTTGATGAAATATTTAACCATGTAATCATGGCTCATTTGCTAATATTATAACTATGTCCCTAAAACTATAACTGTGGCCCAAATTCTGGTTCCTCATGTATGATGGAAAGTGTTCAAAGACGTGAATATGTTGTATGTAGATATGTACTCATAGAGTAAAGCACATTTTTAGTTTAATGTTCGCGGTAGAAGCTTCTGGAAGTATGCCTTGCTGCTGCACTTTGTCGTAGGGTTTTGTCTGGTTCACTTGCGAGTGAAAATCCAGAGAGAGAGGAAGGAGAGTTACAATTTTTGTAAAAACCTATTTTTATGGAGTCAGTTTTGTTTAATTATGATGAGTATTTTAATTGTGTTCAATAAACAATTAGTGTAAACCCGAAG
>JAQFZW010003523.1:0-12689 GCA_034687055.1 Heteromurus nitidus
ATCGTCCTCAAGAACCTATGTATGCATTTTGGGCCGATTCTAGACTTGCAACTTGAGGGACTCTCCTTGTCAGACTCAGATGCATTAAGGTAAATCCATGCAAAGAATAAAATCCGTAGTCTATGTTTGGGTCAGCCGAACCCAATTCACTTGCATTGCACCTAGGCCAGTCCAATTATAATTCGGGTTGCAGACGTTGACGTTGAATTCCTCTGCACGCAGGCAAGAAGATGTCGACGTGGTGGAGGTTATAGTTGGCACATCTCTTTTTCCTGTTTCGCTGAAAGCTTCAAAAGTTTCAGGAAATTTTTGGCTTTGAAGTGAGAAAATGAACTCTGCTTCACCACAAAATGCAATTTCCAACTGTTAGGCGATAATGAACTAAACTGACTCTAGCAAATAGATGGGGACAAAGTACGATTACAACGTGACGACGGTGGCATGGTTGATTATATTCATCACAACGTGGCCAATATGTACTGACTTCTGACTGACTTGTTCTACTGAACTGTTTTGTTCCTCCTATACCACTTGATTTGCAGGAGGGTGACACACACTGCTTGCATGAACAAAATCGTGAATTCTGGTGATGGCGATATATACTGCCGATTTTGCAAAAAAACATGATATAGACTTAAAGTCATGGTATCAGCCAAATTCCCTTGTGCAAATGAAATCCCAACGATTTCTTTGTTTTAACTTGTGATCCATATAAAACATGAACCTGCATTCAAGCTTTTGATATTAAACATACATGTTTCCATTTCGTTCATGTCATGAGGAAATCGTTGACACAATTAAGACGCTATTTATGTCAAATACACGAGGCCAATGCGGGAAAATAGTGGCACTGCGATGATTCATGAAAAGCTAATATTTATGTCACCGCACAGTAGCAATGATAATGAGTATTAAGTTTAATGAAGCTGGATAATAAGCCAAGCCTTTGCAAAATTGGCTTTTGTTTGTCTATGACAATCAATGTATAATAGAACAAACGATTTTTCTGTTGCACGCCAAGCCATAATTAATATTTAGAAATTTTTAAAATAACATTTGGAGGAAATCTCAAAAATTTCATGAAATGATAATAGTCAATAATGCCATTACAAATCTGTGGTTAGTGCTTTGAGAAGATCCTGCTTTCTTTTCTTGAGCTCGAAATTGAACTTGTGCCAAGCCAAGGCTTTAAAAAAATATTGGAAAACTCGATACTGGTTAGGTGGTTGCTGGTTCAATTTTAAGTCCACGGATTCGTAAGTATATTAGGGAGGGACCGTATTCATGCATCGGATGGTCTATAGCCTACATGGGAAACATTGAAGCATCCTGAACAAAGTTTTAATGCAGAAGCTTATTGTTAGCACAGACTTGTTGACAGCAATCAATAGATTCACTTGCAGTTGATAGCACCTATTTAGCTTGGCGTGCTCATTGAAACCCGTGCTGACTTTGAGAAATGCATATATGCAACAAAAGATGTGTAACCATAACCGCCGTAGTCCGGATATAAGCAAAGTTGTTTGGTATTTGCAGCGTCATAGAATTCTATAGTCTGTGATTTTCTGCAAGCAAAAGATGTCAATCCCTGTGGAATGTGACACATTAAGTTATAATTTCACCCAGAATGTTGCAGTGCATGTCACAACAAGGTCATATGATATTTATGAGGAATTGGGAAAATAATGCGTATCGAAGTTTGCAAATATAGGCAACCACTACATAATCAATACTTCCAAGTATCAAGCCTATCAACGAAATCGCGTATTATTTAAATATACACTGGGCAATTGAAAATGAGAAATTTTAAAAGTATTCTTGGCATATACTAGGTTATAATGCTGTTTTAGCATCTGGTGTTTAACCCTAAAGAAATTATAAACGAATTAATTAATGTCAACGCCTTGCATCAAATATTCCCTACATGTTGCTCGTTGTGAACATTTGGAAGTATTTCAATCAAAATATGACATATTAACAACGAATAAACCTACCAAAATTTGAAAGAAGGATGAACGTTTGACTAAACTATTCCAAGGCAGTGGAAGGCCTTTTGACGCCGTAGAAAAAGAATTTATTGAGGAGAAATGATTGTCATTTACACGCGGTAATAATGCACTAACTTTTTACTGATTCTAATCAATGCTATTTCATCCTGTTAAATGTTATATAAAACGTGCAAAAAATAAAATCGGACAACATGTGGTTATATTAAGTCTTTATATTCCAAATAATGTACATTTGCGGCACACTTCGCAATTAAGAAAAGATATCACATTAAAACCATTAAACGTGGTATAATACTAACAGCCATGGTTAACATGAACATTAACCCCTATATGTTAAAACAAGAAATGCAAGAATGTTGCGGAAGTAAAATTCTGTACTGTATATCAAAAGATTTTAGATTTAAAACCCAATCTTACATTAAAGCTTGCGAAAGAACGTATCAATTGGTTGTTCTGATGCTCGTTTCAGTTTCTTAGGATTGTTGGTAAGTGTTGAATTATTGGAGCTCCTCTTTCTTTGCGAGGCAGCTGCTGATGACGCTGTAACCTCTGATCTTACTTCCTTCAGTTTTGTTTTGCTCAAGCACTCGTCTATATGAATGTCCATGAGCCGTTCGGCATCAGGTACAGTGGTGGATCGTATTTGTATGTCACAAACAGGACAATTCATTCGTATATCATAATCGATATCAGCTGTATCACAAACTTTTGCTGGCTGGCTATCGACAAGAAACTGATGAATCGTCTTCTGTGTTCCCGAACAATTTCCTACCCCCTCTTCCAAATTCGAAACTCGGACTCCCATTAGACGTATTGTCAAGTCGGGTATTTCCTGGACGTATGACATAAATATTTTCCAAGCCGATTCAAAAATTTTGGAGGCGGAATCTGTCCTTTGGATGATACTCCTGGCTCTAGTTTTGATTTCGTAGTCTGTTGTTTTGATTTTTAAAGTGATTGTTTTACAACATAAACTTGCTGACTTCAAATCCTTTTCCACCTCACTGCAAAGGCTTTTGCAAAGATTTTCCAAAAAGCTCAAGTCTGCTGTCCCCATGAATGTTCGCTCACAACTTAAAGACTTCCGGCCGCCTGAATCTGTGCTGATGTCTCTGAAAATTGAACTACCAGTTCCCATAGCAATGCCCAGAAGATTTTGAAAAGTTGCCCGTTTGAAGAGCAACGACAATATTGCTCGTTTCTCCCACAAATCTTTGCATGTGTGAATGTCCAGGGCTTTCAGCATTTGTTCGGTAACAGCACCAATTCCGCATACCTTCCTTATCGGCATCGTCGATAAAAAGGATTTAATAGCGGGTCTCGTGTTTTCCAGCAGGTATTGCCCATTCGGCTTATTCAGGTCACTGCATAGTTTTGCAAGAAACCTGGTAGGTGCGATTCCTACAAAATGATAACAATAATATAATATATAGTATGGTTGATATCAAAAGCCTTCAGCGCACATGAAGTAGATGTTGCTTACCAGCGCTTGCAGTGAGTTTTGTCGCCAATTCAATTTCAAGTCGCAGAAGGGCTGCGACGGAGGCCGAAGTTATGTCTTCCTCCGGATGATTTTGCTCACACTCAAAAATATAATCTGTGATGTCCAGATCCGCTTCGTCCATGCACATGAATAGATTAGCATCGTATTTTCGAACGACACTTTCCACTGCCTTGCTTGCCTCTTCATACTTTTTGAAATTCGATGAGATTATTTTGAGTTGTGGGCATAGTTTTCTGGCGATGAAGCCGGGCATTGCTGCACGAACCCCGTAACGCCGAGCAACATAATTGGAAGTGCTTAACATCGACTCGCATCCCACTGCCATTGGGATATGCCTGTGGTAAAAACAAAACAGGTTTGAAATTTACAAGCTCTTAGAGTAGCTTTAGAACGGATCAGAAACAAATATAGGCAAACCTCAATGAGGGATCATCTCGCATTTCGACAGACGCAAAAAAGGCATCCATATCAAGGTGAACATAATGACGAGAAAGATCTAGATTAGCGTCAATCTGATTTGCAACTTTGTCTACCTGCAAAAATTTAAGACAAAACATGTGAAGAACGACCCGATACAAATCCATTTTCAAAATTCAAATGGTATAATTAATTTTCAAAAACATACTTGAATCTGAGCTTGTTGAATTTGATCCGTTGTCAATTTTTGGAGCTGAAACTTCATTTCTTCGATTTTTTTATCTATTTTCTCCTGCTGCTTTTTCTTGTGCTCATAGAATCTTGACCCTTCGGAGGCTCCAGAGATTATTTTGTTGATAGTATCAACATCCAAACCTTCCATCCCTGCTTTTGTAGTATTTAGTGCCATTAACGGTACACTCGAGTTCCCGGTGGTTGTTGTGAACGAGTTTGAGCCGTTTGTGGATGTGACAACCCTTCCATGTTTCTCGTCTGCAAATGACAATGATGATGGGTTATTAGTGTGAAGATATGAACAAACATAAATTGATACATAATTCTTCAAATGAAAAAGTACTAATGATAAGCATCTTCTTTACCCTCCCGTGTTTCAAAAGCAGTCGTAGTAGCAACAACTTCTTCCCGTTTAAAACCATAAAAAATGTCGTGGCCGTTTACACAGTTCGTGGCCCCCATTACAGCGAGACTTCGGACGTTCGTGATGACGCTGTTTACAAAGAAGCAAAATATGTATATAAATCAAATTCAAACATAAATGTCAGTTGTAAAAAACAACTAAAATACATTCAACATTTACCATTAGTAAGAAAGAAGAAAAACAATTAAATATTATCGAACATACCCGTGCTTGAGATTAACGAGATTATTCTCCATTGCCAATACTTCCGATGCAAACTATTAAAAATGAAATTAAAACACACTGAATCTTATTGTTATTCACTATTCAAATATCCAACGAAATTTGCATCAACCGACACACATGTTCAACATATGTTTGCTACACGGAGTTGAACCAAATTATTTAAAAAATTACTTTTCAAACTTTGAATACTTATTACAACCATGCACAATCGGTTAGGATTCCCATATTTATACAAATCTAATCTAAGTTGTAAGCGTATTGTTACCAGCCAAACCTCTGTCTGTAAAATGGTCTGATTACTTACTCCACCTGACAAGGATTATACCCTTGTCTTCATCATTTCATCCACCTTTTGTCGTATTTGCATAATAATATTTGTTTACACCTGTCACAACTCACAACTACTCAAATAACTCTCGAGTAAAACTACTAACCTTGATTATTGACAATTGACTGGAACTGGAAACTGTTGTAAACACCTTCCGAATCAAATGAGTTGCAACCACTCACTCACTCCAGAACTATAATTTATAACTGTTCTCCTGGCGCACAGGAAAGAAACAAACGTGCGCAATTGACAATTTATCTTTCAATTTTTCCACATGAATTCCCAATTACTTCGGTGACTCAGGTAATTCCACGTACAACTGAAGTAAGTTTCTCTCTCACTCTGCTGACAAGGGAAAAATACGGTGACTGATGTTTTCCCAATGTTTTTATTATTGGTGAGCTGTGTTCATCGTGACAAAAGCACGTTTGTTTGTATTTTTGGATTTTGAGTTGAAGCAAGAGAGAGAGAGAAAAGTACAGTCGACGAGGAAGCAAGCCGAAGCCGAGCCCTGAGCTCAGTAGATGTGCAGCAGCTCTTTGCAGCAATCTGTGGACAAACGCGGCAAGTATCAAGGTTGGCCTATGTATCTACATGTTAAAAAAATACGTTTGCTCGTGTCAAAATTAATTTTTACGTTGAACATAAAACAATAATTATGGATGTCAACTTGGTCATTTACTTCAAATCTGCTGCATGCAAATATGACCTGTGTAAATATAAATTGTACAAATTACAAAGTAATTTTAACATGTTAATATGTGCATATTGAATTTGACATAAGCCAACCCTGGAGTTGTTTTAGGTAAACACAGGGTATACAAAATGCTCGTCCGTCGTGCGCACCCAACAGCAGCAGCAGCAGCAGCAAAAGTAGTGCGGGCGAGAAACCTTTCGCTGCTGCAAAAAAGTTTGGAGTTGAGGAGCTGGGGCAAAATATTCATAACGCGTCTATATTGTAAGTTTCACTTGAGAACACACACTTGTTTCTCTCCCAATTTCATATGATCCCCTTTGTTTCAAATTCAGTTTGACTTTTGAGCGATCAAACAAGAAAGAGAAGAAAGCATTTTTTCCCCATGTCTTCGCAGGGGTCTGAAATTCAGTTCAAACGAAGTCGTAATTGGATGAGAGTCTACAGAAATATGGGCAAGTTATGTTCGAGTAAGTTCCAAAGGAATATAATATGTCTTCAGTTTTTTGGGTGATGGAGACATGATGGAAATCCGAGATGAAATTTATTGATTGGGCATTGTTAAGTATTTTAAACTCAAAGGCATGGAGGGTGGAAGCGATCAGTCGTGGATTTTTATACGGTATCGAATTTTAGAATTGAGCATCCAACTTGTATGTACTTACGCAATATTTAAAGAAATAAGTATAGTACTCATATCTGATTCTTGAATACTCAATTCGGGAAATTTTATTGTGCACGCATAATATTAAACATGTACATTTCATATGAGTCAAAAATGAAAAGGATGAAAGAGGATATGATGCAAGATGCAAGTACCATTTACTACACAGAACGTGAGTAGGGTTTCCCCAAGAATGGGCGTCCTTACGTTTATAAAAAGTTGCTTTGTAAAAACGAACTTCAAACATACATTTGAATTTGATATCCTTGAAAGTTTGTTCACAACGTAAATGAGATTCTGAATTTACACACCCAAAATTCAAATGTATATGTTTATCCGGAGAAAATGGGAGCAGCGTCGTGGTTGAGTTGCAATGCTGCACTTGGTTGGTGTCTCATGTCTCGCCGGAAATGGGTAACACGAAAAGTGCTTGTGTATAAAGTAAATGGAATTCGATTCACACAGTTACTATTCCCTGGCTCCCTGAAAGATGTTTCGGTGAGTTCCATCCAGCATTTAAAAGGGAAGGGAAGTAGAGAACTCTTGAAGAAGTGATACAAGGTAAAAGTGAAAGAGTTCGAGGATTCCGAAAATGTGTCTAGAATTGATTCGCGTCACTGCTACTCGATGGGAAAATTCTCAAAATCCTAACCTGTTCCTGAAGACACCTACTTTATCAATTGCTTCAGTTGCCACCATGTTTTCTTTTCACACTGCCCACTTATTCCAGCCAGCGTTTTCAATTCAGTACATAAATCTCCACGAATTCGTCTTGACTTCAGATACTCGACATTTGCTTTCCAGGTTTTCTCTGGGATTTGCGTGTATAGTTGGTTCCTTGTTTCCCAAGAGATTTTCAGTTTCCGTGTTTCGTGTAAAGTGGTTGGGGACGTTTGGAAAGTGTGTATTTATATGGAATGGAGGAAATTTTCAATTTCCGCCTCTTTCAATTCCACTTTGATGAATATTTTGCTAATCAAGCACCAGTGCTGACTGGAACTAAAAAGATCTCCGTGATGGAACACGAAGATGTCCATCATGAACATCCTCTGTTGTCTGTCTGTATTAAAAGAAGCATGGTTGGTTGAATCAAGACAACTTGTTTATGATGAATTTATTTTCATGAAATAACATGTACATACGTACATATATATCAGTACTTCTATACACACAAAACGAGCATGGACTTTCTCTCACCTCCCACGGCAATTGCACTTGATATTACGGAAATGATTTTGTGTTGGGTTCAATTTGTACTTTTCGTACAACTTTGGTGAGTAGTTTGCCCTTGGTGCTAGCTGCTAGGGATACTATGAGATTTGAAGGCCCTTGGGTTGAGAATTCGGGCACTCCATTCGGTTTTGCTATTGTTCATCAATGTTGCTCCGCAGGGAAATTATACCTACTGGAAGGAGTTTCTCGACAAATGTGGACAAAATCTGAGGATGCCGCTGATCCCGAGTGCAAACCCTTTTCGTTTCCACTTCACCTTTCATCCACACATTTCTACTCTCCCAGTTCTGGCGTTGCGTTTTTGTTCGCCTACTACAAATAATGCATGCGACATGTTTTGTTCGGAGTAAATGCACTTCGGAGTTCCAAATAAATGGTCCTGATTATCCGTGTCATGCACAGCGACCCATCACCTTTCCACTTGGAGGAAGAGACTTGACAAAGATTAGCTGAAAACAATTTATAATTGGAATGAAATTGGAACCCGCTCCAGCTTCAAGTTCCTTTTCAATTATAGAAACTCAATCTCATAGGAAAATCTTATACATTTTGGGGTGATGTGAAGACTTGTGTCTACCCCATTAGGTATTGAAGTGTGCGAGTCTCTATCGTCTTTGCTAAACCGATTTCACCCACACTCTTTTCTTCCAGGCATTTTTAGACTTATTCTACAAATTTCATACGTGATGTTCATTTCTATTATACACCTTGGATAAAACCTTAGTATGATAACATAGAGTGGGGGAGCATCTTACAGAAGCAAAAGCCAGGGATTTTGCTGGAGAAAATTCTCGGGCATATAGGAATCCTGTGCTGCTCCCAGTCCCAAGATTCCTAACGCATCCAACCTTTCAACGTATAGAACGCAACTTTGATGTAGAGTGTCTTTCACAGGAAGTTTTCTTCATTTTATGTGGACCTTGGATCACCCTCACCTTTTTTGAGAAGATCTCATTTCACCGTGTACTAAATCTAAAACACATTTGGGCGTACCTTTCTCCACAACATGGCTGACGACGAACAAGGACGTCAATACTTTCACGCTTTGCATTTCAAGCGCTATGAAATTACAGCTAAAAAACGTTGTATTTTTTTGCATATAAAACTCGCACGGAAAATGTAGCAAGGAGAAAGATGAAATTTTTATTCGTCCTGTGTAATGACAACGATATATGTATCTCATCAATTCTGTATCCACGATCAAAGAGATAAGCAATTTATTAACTGTTAACTGCCTCAACCGCAGTGTGGATATATGCACCTGACATGACTGCAAAAAACATTCATCTCTTTCCTATGTACCTTGTCGACTTTCGCGATATTGTGCGGTGGTTGTCTCTAATCACCAAACTTATAGATACGTTGCTACAGCTTCACCTGTAAAAAGTTTGTATTTACGTAAGATATAAAGTGGGTGGAAGTGGAAGTTGTGCTGTTTATGTGCCTTCCCCCTTAGCATGGAATGACTTCTCGCCGGTCCACTGAAGAATTCAGTTACATAATTATAATTACATTACTTCTTTCCGACGGTCGTTCTCCGCTCTTTCACTTTGGTCTAGTCTGACTTTCTTTTCCCGTATGGTGGCTGTATACTTTCCCCAGCTACATGCATAAGTATAATATGATGCCCTAGGTACATTTCGTTGAAAAAGCGTCCTCAAACCACACAACGATAAAATGTTGCCTGGAAAATCAGTAAGTGGAATGGAAATATAATGGCATTCCATAATAACATTACAAGCTTCCATGAATAGGAAAAGACGTGCTATAACTGTAGTGTATAATTACACATAATGCAAGTGTGTGTGTAGTCAAAGTTCTTCATGCATTCTACAACATTATTGTCTCTCTCGCCCGCACTTTTCTCCTCTGACAGTTAAGCGTGCATTTCGTTTTGCACCAGCCATATTTATTATCATAATTCTTCCTTTCCCCCCTCTAAATCCCTTCATTCTTTCCTGTGCTTTCTTCCGTCACACACAAGAGTTCATATATGCAGGGAGTGAAATAGGAGGTTGTTTCATGTCTTGAGAGAAAAGTAAAGGGATTTGAGACAGCCGACATCATGGTCTGAATACAAGAAATCAAGCCGAAACACTCTCTCTCCGTGTCTCCTTCTCGTGCTGACTGCTGCTGTGCTTCGGATGAAAACTGTTTCTCGCAGATATTTTTACACCGCCGATGTTACATTGTGCTCTAGTGCGTGGTATGCCGCCTTGCAACACGTCGCGTCTCCTTTTCTCCTATTTACTCTCGCACAATTATATAGAAGCTCTCTCCTCTCTCTCTCCAACTTCCATCCACTTCTTTCTACTCCTAACCATTCGTATCCTGTCCGCTTGGCATTCGCATGCCTTTGCCTCTGGTCTGCGTTAAGTATTCCCATTTTGATTGCACATTCCCTTCTGGATTCCCTGGCACTGGGAGGAGAGGACGCACCTTATACTCGCAGCGCGTTCGAACAGCATCAGTTGCAAACTAGTCGTGCTTTCGCTCTTCGCTAAAGCATTCCTTCTTTTGTATGCGATGCCTTTCTTTGCTTGGAAATCTAGTGGTGTAGTTACAATACACTCCGCCGCCGTTCCGTAGTAGAGTTATCGCGTGGAATATGACTTTTTTTTCCTGAGGAACATAAGAAGGATTCCATTTGACTCTACTTGTGTATATTCCAAGTAACGATATCCTAGTATCCTACTCCTATTGACCATCCACTTCGCCATACTGTACCATTGTGAGATATTCTTTTCGTGTATGTGCACAAGAAAAATATGTACATACATGGTGTGTGTGTGTGTGTGCAACAGCAATGTTAATTAGCTTGAAACCTTATTCTTACCGACAGGAATCAACTCTGGAGAATGGACTGGATGGACAAAGGAGCTGTGAAAATGTAAGCTTCATGTAGGCACGCACGATGAGTGCTCCTACTTGATGTCTTGCATGCAAGCAAACGGTGACTGTTGAATTGACTATGACAATGAAATAAAATGTGCTTGCATAGGTAACCAGAGCTGGGTAATAATGGCGCAAATATTTTGGGCATTTTTTTCCAAAAACTCGGTCATTCTGGAAATACTTTTAGTTTATCCATTTCAGAGGTTTTCAGTCGTTTCACGAAACATGTTGCAGTTTTTACAAGTATATTTCAATACAACTGGAACCTATACATGTGGACCTTGGGTACTAAACCATTAAGGTGTTGGTGTCGGTACTATTTTTTCGTATTTATCCAATCCAGTATCGCTCAAGTGTATTCTATGAATCTAATCATTGAATGGACCACTTGCAACTTGCTAAGCGTACGATACCTGTCCTATACCCGTGTTACTTGCTTATACTAAAGTCTGTTCTGTCCAGACAGACATCATTCCGCTTCCCAACCCTGTGTCGCTAACCATATCCATCAAGGAAAAGCATCATACATGCATTTTTTTCTATATAAAACAACGCCTGCAAACACACATACTTTCAGCATTTACAAAGAAATGACTTCGAAAGCCGCAAGCAGGAGCAGACTAGGTTAAAGCTAGAACATGGGAATATAGAATACATGTTGAGAGAGAAGAAGGAGAGAGGACAGACTACGGCAAGGACCACCAAGGCAAAGAATTCCCACCACATGAGCGAACTGCAACTTGTTCTCCACACACACACATTCACAATATCCGTGAATAGAATACACCACCACCCTGTGAATATATGTGCGCTAGCTTGTAGCATTATAGGAGTCGTCGTAAGTTGGACACAAGTTGGAATCTTTACACAAGAAGACAAGGTAAGGCTTGTTTTTTCCTTTTTACTTTTGGGAGGATGGAATGGAATTTTGAAAACGAAGGAAGAGTATAAGATGGGAAAGAAAGAGGAGCAGCCGACACAGTCTTCCTATGGAAGTTGAGCTTTAAGAATCGGGCTATCCAGAAGGCATTTTTCTCTCTTTCTCTCTTACTTCTCTCACTCGCATTCTCTCAGTGTAAAAAAGAAATAGCATTTTGAACATCAGACAAGGCAGAGAGGACCTCGAATACACAGAAAATCCAACCTGAGCTTTTACAATATAAAAGTATTATATTGGACTAGCCAGCGAAGAGAACTCTAAAAGCACTATTATTATCATTTAGGAGCCTTAACTACTCCATGAGTAGAGGGAAGAAGTGTGTATGTGGATATAAGTTGAAAAGAACAAATCTTCTTGCAAAGTATAAGACTTTTATATACATTTAAACACATACCGAACATTTTTGTGTGTATGTGTGTGTGCACACAAAACACAAAAAGTTCACATAGTGTATTGGATTGGATCTACCAAGTGACACGCTACTTTACTTGTTCGTTCGTAACGAGAAAAAAAATTGCTAATGCTACTAAATCGTATATGTTCCTTAGAGAGAGAGAAAAATATATAATAAAAAGAATCACACAAGCCCCACATTTACTCTCATGGACATGTTCAGAGTTGAAACTTAAAGGAAAAAAAATAATATTCCTCAGGAGTATTTATTGATGATGATGACGAGGAGGACGATCATGATATGACGGCATTATACACAAGAAAACTTCTCTTTAACCAAGTTCAGTAAAGATTTTACCACGAGTTTCTCCCTTTTTTCTCTCGCACTCATGTTGTGTTGCTGGCCATATAATCTACACATACATACATAACTTTTGTGCTTCTATTCACAATAAAAAATATATACAGTGTTTTTTAAACTCGAAAAAAATCAACTCTTAAAAAAACTTGCACTTATTCTCTGAACTGAGAACTTTGGAAACACAAGCTACCAAGATCGGTTGTGAAGACGATATATAAGACGACCAAGTCCTAGCATAGCTCTGCGAACACACACACGCACCCAAACATATTTGTGCATGGAATTGAGGATCTTACGAGGGAATATATCTACATGCAATTTTAGTATCGCTTTGAAACTTTTACCAGTGATAGGTCTTAGGTCAACTT
>JAQFZW010003524.1:0-12687 GCA_034687055.1 Heteromurus nitidus
AGGAACAGTCTGTATAGCCAAAATACTTGTAACTTTGCTTCAGTCCCCTGCGATCATCCCAATTGTCAAATTCTATGCAGAAATCTCCCTGGATAAATGTTTTCCTACATGCGGCTCCTTTTGTAGGACTATATCTACACATTACGAATTCTTGTGTTATTCTATTTTCTAGAAAACTATTCGTATAATCTTAAGTTATCTCTACTTACCTAACGTACGCATAACCCAGATAGTAACTGTTTTGTTTGTTGAGGTTCCGCTTCAAGAAAACTATCTGCCTCTTGTATTTCCGCTTTTTGTTACTGTCCTTTTCTAAGCTCTCGAAAAGTACATACGAATTACGAGTTGGAACCTGAGAGTCCGTCACATACAGAACTTGTTGGGAGTCGCCCTTCATTGAATTAGAACTAGTGGCAGTGGCTATCATATTGTTATTCGAGGAATTGCTGGGAAGATCAACAACATATTTTGTGACAATTTCTGTCTCGTCGATTATTTGTGTTACTTCCAAAGCTCCAGCAAATTCCTCACCCGACAATTTGTCTAAAATATCCATCATGTAATATTCAACTATTTGCCTTTCTTCTTGTGGAGACATGGCGTAGTAACCTGGTCTGATGGACCATCCCAGTATAAAATCAATTACAGCGGTTATGATGAACGAGTTTAAAATGAAGTATTTTGTGTAGGAATAATTTAAACGCATTTCGGAAGCCTGTAAATGCGAAATTCAAGTTTGTAATATTACCTGGCCAGTTTGCAACTGAAGCAAGCAGGTTACCGTTTATATTATAATAATAAAGCTTCCTTGCTGCACAATTTTTGAACGTCGAATTGTGATTTTTGACTTGCTTCCAGCCAATTTCCAAGAACTTCGAGTAAGCATTAACAGCAAATTTCAGAGAAGCCTTTGGCTCTGACAAAGCAAATAGAAGTATATAGGGTTGATCGGCTTAGCTGTAAATACTAATTATGTGACAGATTTAGTTCATTTTTGGTAATGATTTAAACAGTTTTTTCCTATATGGGGTATATCGTTGCAGAACTATATATGTAAATGCTCGACGTATGCAAAATTAATTTTATAGACATCGCATAGTTTGAAGCGTCATATGAAGGACACAGCTCTAAAAGTTATTGACTCCTTTTCAATTGCTAAAAGAATTTGTAGAGCTCCGATACAAATAAATCCAGCAAATACGCAGCTTTATATTATTTCTATGCCAAATTTTGTTTGTAAAAGTAATTTATATTGTAGAGATGTGCAGACGACGATTTAATAACGAATTTGGGGGAAACTAATGGCAAATATTGTTTCGAATTTGGAGAGCATTTTGCCAGACAGTTTCTCATAAATCATGCCTAGCAACAGCCAAATGTGACAGTTACATGACCGCAGAATGCTTTAAACTCCAGGTGAGAGGATAAAATATTTGTTCAGCTGTATTTTTTCAAATAATAACTAAATCATTTCCCATTTCAACAAATGGAAAAATATGTCAAGGTACGCAATCATAGTTATATAATCATCCAACCATATTTCTCAATTATTATTTCGAACATAAAAGCTTTTAATACAAACTGCAGTATCGTCATAAATGATTTTCACCAGTTTTTAACTTTTCTATATCTCTATTCACCTTGTCTACACATTTGAATATGAATAACACAAAATATTAAATATTCTGAGGCGGTATTGAAGAGACGTGATTTTTCTGTAACCACGAAACTGTCGGCACACAGAAAATGTCTTTGTTACAATTAGAATAGAATGGGTCCTTGGCAAACAGTAGACATACAGATTTTTTGCCGAGCTTCGAAAGCATAATGACGAGATTAAACAGCTGTGGATTTGAATTTTTTAAATTCCGAAACAAATTTGCTTGCTACATTTTAAATAACGATGAAAGTCAAAGTGACCTTGCAAAGAAAATTCTGTGATATTCATTTGTGAATACGGCATAATCTGCAAAGAGTTAAATCTCTCTTTCCATTGCAGTCTTGTGCAAATATACTATTTTTGTTCCAATTGAAGGAATTACAAAGTTACTCCAACGAATAACTTAATTTTCAGTGAAAACTTGTTTCATAGTGAAATCTCACGTATTTAAATCACCATGCTTGATACGCATGGTGACTTGCAGGATTATCTGATTTTGAAAACGTATGAAACACATGTTTTTTGCTGGTAGAGCATTTAAGCGTAAGCTAGATATTGTAAAGTTGTTAAAATTACTGCGCAGTGCGCACACGGTCCAGTCCAAGTCCCAGTAAATAATTCCGTTCAGACTAAATCCAGTCTTGCAAGATCATTGTTAGCTGTAGATAACCATCACCACAAACTCAGTCAGTTGCGTTTTACATTCCAACCAAATCCGAATTCCAAGAACATGATAGAAGAACATCCGTCCACCCCTTAACTATACAGATCCTTGTCGATTTCTACGATTTCATGAGGGGCATTACAAACTGCAGAATAACAGCGATCGAGTTGTAAACCCAGCGTCAGTCGTCACAAACAACCTCGCCGGAAAACACACGAATTAAACCTCTCTTTCAATCTTTACCATTCCTTTCATGGTTGTTCCCTCTCTGACGATATTAATTATCGCGCTTGGATGAATTTACGAACGTTCGGTCAAAACATGTTGCGTTGTTGTAACAAAGCTTTTGCGTATTTAGCTATTTTTTTACTTATACGGGCTCCCCCATCAACAACGTTTACACACCAGAAAAATGGTTTCCTTGCACATTATTATCCATTAAAACATCCAACAAATTATCCTTTTCGTCCCTGTGCGAGCAACTGAAATGACAGTGATGATGATGAAGATGAGCCCATTTGGCAGGGTATTCAGATAACTAACTATACTGCAACAACAAAAAATTCATCTCTCGGATAGCACATAAAAATATGTGTATCACACAGAATTACTTGAGCCATGAACATAATATGTAAACTAATTCGCGTACAGGTGCAGTTGTTTTCTGACAAGGAAGAGGCAATAAAATACGCATAACATAAAAGTATAATCGCTCTTGGGGAACAGCGATCTGTTTCAACGTCATCATCATGTCGCCCTTGTGCAAATACCATCATTAAGGGCACCGCACCAAATCCCTAAATCTCAACTTAATGAATGCTCTTCCAATTTCCCTGTAACCATTTCGTATATATCGGCAGTTAGTACATCAAAAAAACTTAAACGTGCTGCATTTCTGGACTAGACGACTTTTTTCATGGCTCAATGAATAGTGTATGTTCATTGCTCAATGAAAGCACACCCGCACCCGGAACGACGACGAAACGGTTTCTACCAGTGCCATATATAATTTGAATGAAATTAGCATTATTTCATTTACCCCCGTCTTACTGACTGACTGTGAGTAGCGAGTTTTTTAAAGTAGCGGCAGGCAATTGTAGGTGCGTACGGTGGCTATTGTATAAAGTCCGTCTAAAAATTTTCATTGATGCCGATAACGCAGTAGATCAAAAGGATCGGTGATAGGGATGCTTTTGATGATTGTGTCGAACCCGATTTCACCACGCACCAGAGCCGCATAATACAATGCATATGGATATATGTACTGTACAACTCGTCAAACCTGTATTAATAACATTTAATTTCCAAACTAGCCATTATGTGTGTTCATACAAAAAAAAGTCTGCGAGCACGAACAGGGTGTTTTCAGTATCTAGACTCCTTGGCAAGCTCAACTAACATGAAAAAATAGGCATCAGTGCCTCTGGGTTATATAATATTATGCCAAATATATATATTCAAAAAAGGGTACAGTACTGCCAGAAGATTTCCTTGTTGCTCTTAATTTCAATGTTTAGGGATTCATAAGTTCTCGATTCATTTTACGATGTGCATAGGGGAGATGGATAGAGAGAGAGAGAATTATGGCATAATTTGCAATTATAAATCCTATCACTTGTCACATTCTGTCAAACTTGCTCCTGACTCCTGGTTCTCTCCGGATTAGTGAGCAAATGTTGGATGAGCGCTTACAAAAATAGATATTGTGTAGTAAATTTATATTAATTTGGGAATATTTCCTATGTAATTGCTTGTAAATCAAATTCATGGATGTACGTTGGCAGAGTTGATGATCAATTGTACTCATAAAGCTGCATAACACAAATGAGCGATTGCATATAGAGAAAGGGAAAACCTGATTAGTGATATCTCGCAATAGTTATTCCCCAACAACACTTCCGAGTGTCTCTAAGGTCCCCTTCAGTGATCATCAGAAGAAAGATACATTTGGAGTTGATTCGGAAGACTTTTCGTGTAAATTTTTACTTCAGTGTACGTACGTACACTAATAAGGCAATATCATGACAATGTAACACACTGCATGGATTTTTCATCATGATGAAGATGGCTTTTACTTCGAAAGAGCACCGAGAAGAAAATCCCATATCTGAAGCGGGCCTAAAGTAATAAGAAGTACTACGATAACGTGCTCATATCAAAATCAAACATGTACAAACATTTAAATTCGAAATTATCATCATGTCAAGGAGATTTGCATAGGTTGACTGTATGTTCGCAACGAAAGAAAGTACTGAAGCGATGGGCACTTTTTTCCTTTGCTCAGCAGTGGACATGAGTGGCCAGTGTTGTGGACATATATATTCGCGATAGCGTCGACCACCAACTTCCACCACACTAAATATGGGAAAAGGTAGGGTTTTTTGATCCACTGCCTAAGCAGCAAAAGGATAATCCACAGTTAACGTAAGCAAGTAAGGAAAAAGTGGGTCAGAAGCCACGTCCACACAACTGTGCTGATGATGCTGATGTGGCGATCAAAAAAAACTATACATACGTATCTAACGTAATGCAAAATGTGCTCAGTATATTGTACATACATACATATTTTTTGCAGCACTGACAATAACTTCATGTATCATTTAACTGAACATCATCGTATATGCGCTCACCATTTGTGGGAATATTGAAGCTGAGAGATTCAATGGGGGATAGAGGGACAAAACTGAAAACCACAATCAACATCAACATGCAACACTTGAAAGCGAGAGATAGAAAAAAAGACTTGCACAAGCCCCACACAGTTTAACTACACAAGCAGATAGAAAATCAGGTTCAGTAAGTGAGCAACTGTTGAAGGAATCAGACGCACACGTTTTTCATGCTGTTCGCTCGTGTTTAGTTGAAAGAGCTCTCTGAAAGATCGCATTGTTAGAACTGGCAACAACGACGACGACTCATATAGGCACCCCGTTCCAATTTTACCTGTACGAAGTGACGAGAAGGAGAAGAAGAAAAAACTTGATTTTCAACTAAATTCTAGCAGAAAGGCAATAAAAGTACCCTTGATTTTAATTCATTTGTCTTGGGTCAAAATAGCAGCTTAAAAGATTCATACACACATACTTGTTGTGTCTCAACTTTGAGTCTGGCTCTGCTGGCATCGCATACCTACGTCCTCAGAGCTCTTTGTCCTTGTAGTAAAAGTAAAGTCGAATTTTACCTTGATTCAACGTCTCTCGTGAGGGAACGGACTTTGTGTTTTGTGCGTGCGTGAACAGTATCCGAAAAGCACTCTCAACAGTGGGCTAAAAATATATATATATACATTGACATATTCCGAGTTTTTTTCATGTAGTGACAACAGACGAAGTTTTTTTTGCAAACCGAATAATTGAACAACGATGCTGTCAAGTGGATATAACTCAAACACGAGGGATAATTTTCTCAAGATTAAGGTAAGGAAGGAAGAGTTTTTAAAAATCCTTAGAATAAGATTAGAATAAGTGTACTTGCTGACCTCATGGATTCTTCACTCATTTACATTCGCATTGGTATTGACACAATCAAGATCTTACTTATCAACGTCTTTGAATAATTCGATCAATTTAAATAATACTATCAAAATGTTCGGATATCGGATTATTTATTACTTAATATAAAAAGCTACATGCAAATAAGTTCATACGTTAGTACATGCACATCTCGAGTATTACGAAGAGACAGGAAGCGTTACCACACTTCCATGTGATCACGATACAAGTTTATCTTGTCGCAGTGTGGGTATTTCCTCATCTCATCACTTTTCCTTGAGTTAAGAGACGATAACGACATTTGTCTAAGCAAATAATAGAAGGGATAAAAGCAAACAGTTGTGTGGTGACAAATGATGTATGCATTCAGATTTCAACCAACATTTTCCAATTACAGAATACGTATCTTCAAAACGCAAAACTTTTACTCTATCCAAAACAAGACAAGCAGTTTTCTAAACGAGGAAAATTTGCAACGTAATGAAAACGGTTGAGAGGACAATGTTGAAGAATTGAGTGGGCAGTTGTAATTTTTGCTTATATCTCGACATCGGCATCATCACAGATAAAAAATGTAGATTTTGTTACTCGAGAGGCAGGATTTTTTTCGTCATCAACAATATTGCAAACTTTCTTTTTGTGCATATATTTATTGTGTTACGTTACTCACGCAATATATGTATTTTGTTGCTCATGCTCACCTTTTTTAAAACTTTGAGTAACGCTTGATTTCTGCTTTTACACAAGTGTACAATAATTATTATTCGTCTGCTTTTTCACTGTATTATGTCCACCCACCTTACTATCGTTATAATATTAGCACTTTGCCATTATTGCTGTGATCATGATTATTACTTCAGTTCAGTCATCGGTTGCATTCCGTTTTCCCAAAGGGGTGAAAAAAGTCGCAAAAAAGCCTTTGTAGCTGAAGGGAACGACGTATTTTTATAGGTAACATGAAAATGGCGAAGGGACGGATAATAGTCAACCAACCAGATAGAATGTATTAGAGAAGAGTACAGTAATGAAATCAGGTTTTTCGAAAAGGAGAAGTTCATTTTGAACAACTGGGATTTGCAAAATAATTCCCTTCTCCTAAGCAGAGAGATCAATCGGTGGTTTCTTCGTTTACAGGTTCGAAGCTGAGCTAAAATGTAAAACGTTAAGGCGAAAGTTTAAGTACGCCTTTGCTCCTCTCGTAGTCAGCATATTTCCTGAGTTGAAGGTTTAGCTAACTGTGTAATATCACAAAATTGGAGAGAAAATGCTCAATTCATTCGATCCTAAATTGAAGTATTTATTTACAATATTTTTTTTCATTTTGCCTTTTCCAAATAATTGTTGGGAGCTTAGAATTATTATTTTTTTGTAAATTGGTGTTTTTTTTACAAGAATACAAGTGTAGATTACATTTTCAATTTGTTCCATGAACTTCATTTGGAATTTTATTACTTTTTATCAATTTTCTCACAATTAGGGGATGCTCATAATGGATTATATTCTATTTCACCGAAATCAGCCCGATGGGTAAAATAGGTTTTTTTTCTGCATGCACACGCATTATTATTATACTGTAATGACTGTACTGAACAGTCAAAATAATATCTAATAAGTAAATGTAATCACCATTATTGTGTCATGCTGATCAATAATAGCTTTCCAAAGAATCAAAGAGAAATCTGCTTGAAGGTTGAATGTAAAAAAAAATTGCATACAAAATATACGTATTGAACAAGCCTACATGTTCTCACAGAGATGAGTAATACGCATGAACAAAATCAAAGTTAGTTTGCATGTTTCGCTCAAAAGAAATTTTCATCTCTCCCAACTGCGTATATTATGAGCATATACGCCTCTACGAAAATAATCAAGTTGAGAATTGTTTCTTCTTCTTCAATATAAGGGGGCAAAGCATATTATATTGTTTGTGAGTCAGCTATAACATTTCATTTTCAACATTTTGCCACATGCATTAACATACCTTCTTAATCACATTTTGCATACACATGTAATAAGGGAACAACATCATAAAGCTTTGTGAAAATTCATCTGCTCTCCCTTAACGTCTTCATGGTGGTGCAGTGTTCACTTTACACCGTGCAAAACAACATTTTCCCAATACACATTATGCATACTTCTGGTATGTGGCGTGTCTTCTTTTTTCTTTTTTTCTTTGCAAAACATCCCTCCGAGAGTACGCTTGACATATATGAAAATGTACGGTATGGCCGAGAAGAGTGAAGACTCTAAGCGAAAACAAGGTAGTATAATACAAGATAATATATAGAAACGATGCGAAGGTGTAAGTAAAAAGTTGTTTGGTGAGTTTCAACAAGACTTTAAAAAATGATAACTACAGTTTAGTTGACTCTCTTGGTGGATACATACAATTTCGTACATGTTCCATGGTACATGTACATTTACGCCTACCAATCATGATTCTAGGCCAGAGATTGCTGGAGGGGATGAAAATTCCCCACACCAACAACATTAGATGTATTTTTCTTGTCGTTTGTGAAATGAAGAGAGAAGAAAGAAAGAAGATGTGTGTGTGTATGTGTGCACACAAGATATATTCATGATGATCAAATGGTGTGACAGGTAGGCAAGGCATGGCAAAAAATAATTGTTTCGTATGTATGGCTGTTGTGCATGCATGAGAGTGTGTGACTAGAACTCTAATGTGGCATGTGTATTGCAGAGAAATGCGCTTCACTCTAACGATATAATACCAGCTTTCGAAAGATATCTGCGTATATAATTCATCAGCATTATTACCATTATTATCGTTTACGATGATGATGATGACCAAAAATGCAGTGTGCAAAAGATGAGTCCTCACAAATCCCAAACTGTGAGGATGAGAGGATCAGCGAGTATCTGCAAGACAATAAGCTATTTATTGTTACATTCTCTTTATGCGGAGTGTGCTCTCCATCTGCACTGCATCATGTACCAAAAAAATTCAACTTGTTGCTGCTTGTTTTTGCCAACTGAAAGAGTCTTGCTGAGATTGGATTTGGCTAGTTCGAGTGCCTGGGTACAACACGACAATATACTTGAAACTGATCTTGTTTTCGTTGGATTTGTAATGAATGTTCGGCAATAGAAAATATATATTGTACAAGGCAATTCATTTCATGTTTATCAATTGTTGTATGCAAAGAGTTCAGAAGTTGTCTCTCATTTTCTCCCTGTCGATTTTTGCTTTTACCTCATTGTATTTTACCAATCACTCTTGAAGAATATTTCTCACTGACGAGGAGTACCATCTTTTGCTATTAGTGAATACAGGTAAAAAAACCAGTCTGAAAAATGGAATGCCAAAAAAGTGAGTTTCATGCTTGCATGTTACAGCCGTTTAAATCTTCGTTTCCATTTACTACTGCAAACTTGCTCTCTCAAGTAATATATTTTTTCGTAGAGCATAGAGCTGCGAAAAATGTTACCATAAACCATTCTCTTTTTGTGAGACAGGTTTTTTCCCATTTCTGTAAGCACATGAATAACACATGACAACTTGGGGATCACATTGATAATAAGTAATATAGAGTGAAAATCTAGATAGGTTCTTCTCCTTTTTAACATTTAAATTCAAAGACCCACCTGTCTGCCTATCATGCGCACTCACACACACTCACATACATTCATGTATCCCTCGTCATTGTTCTTCCTTCTTGTGTTCTTGGAACAACGTTAGAAAAACTGCTCCGGTTAACTTGGCTGAGGCTTTTTAAATTAACAACATTTGCATACTGGTCCGCCTTTATTTAGGCATTTTTACTCGCTTGGAATATTGGACCGCATCGTATTTGTTGTGGCTGATAACGATAATATGCTTATGCTCACATTCATCATTATATTACACAACGTAAATTATTTGCTGTACGTAATGTTATGTGCATAGGCCATAGTTTTCTATTTAATTGTTGACTTATAGAAGAAGAAGATGGGGCTCAACATGAAACCTGTTGATTTTTTTCTTACTCTTACTCCAGCACAATTTTTTTAGCTAGCGACATTGCAAATCACAGATCACATGAGAGCAAAAATATATAAAGACTGAAACAACTTAGGGGAAAAGTGCCTTGCCCTTTTTGCACGCTCGGGATGCATGCTCGGACACAGTACAGAAAAGGGTTGATTATAAAATTGCTGATGTAATGTTAAAAAGTCAAATATATATTTGATTATTTTTTCTTGTTTTGTAAAAGGAGTGATTATGGTTTATAAATGGAACGATTGTGGAACTAACTGCATAATATATGAAAAAGGCTTTATCTCTCTGAAATACCCAAGAACAGTTGTGTTGTTTACTGGAGTGGCTGTCCATTAATTTTTTATACTTATGCCATGTAAAAAGTCGTTAGCTTCACTTCAGCTAGGTCAAAGCTCACTGTTGGAAAATGAAAGCAGGGAATTTTTCTGCGTCGTTGTGAACATACATAAAAGGTCGCTTTTATCCAGTATTTTTCTGGCTCCACTGGAGACTGGAAAGTGAAAAGACTATTTCCAAGATAATCCTTTAGAGACATAATTTGTAATAAAGTACACATTATCACGTTCGCCAAGTCGTAAAAATGAGCGAAAGACAGTTGAAATGGTTGACTGACGCCTGTCAATCCCTTCCTGTTGTGTCTTTGTGGAGGAGGAATTTGACTGTTCTAAGATATAAAATAAATAATAATGTTTGCTCTGGTGTGGTAGATTTTTTGTGTGTACATCTCTATTCACTTGAATGAATATGAATGCAAATGTCAGTCTCATAATTGTAATCAAAACGGCTCTCCTCCATTCTTGCAAACGTGTCAAATCGTTGAATGGAAATATTGTGGAGGCGTGCACTTACATCCCAGCCATTCACAATTTGAAACGGTTATTTTCCGACCAGTTTAAACATGCTAGTGTCGAACAATGGAAAATGACAGAATTCGGAACATACATGGGTAATTAGTACAGCTGCTGGTGTTCAAAGTTTCTATTTCAGCTTTGACAAGATGTACTGACGTAACAATTATATCATCATAATTGTCAGTCAAAACGTCTACGCAAGAGATGACTTTGCCCCGACTGATACTGGATACTTGGAGAGATTAGTTTTTCTCGAATTGAGTTCAGAGTTAGAGTTTATTGATTTTTAATGTATAGTCAAGTAGAGATATCGATTACCTGATAAAAATTGTAAAGACTGGAATGTGTTGATCCAGATATTATAATTAAGAATGAGTCATGCCGCTAAAATATCATATTGTTTCTTTCCAAGACAAATTTATGCATTGCCACGAAGCATTTTGAAATGACTGGAGATAAAATTAGCTGTTTATAATTCCCCAACAGCAGCGCCGCGATTTTGATACGAAAGTGCAACGAAGCGAGTATCCAAAGAGAAGGGAAGAGACTGAGTGTTATATCATCATACCGTTGATACGGTTAAAAAGATTTCACAAATAACCAGGTTTTCTCCCGACTCGAATTAGCATTTGTACTAGACCCGCTCCCCCCACACCCCAGCAATTTAATTCTATGAAAGAGGGATATCTTTCATGGAAACATGGAAAATGCTGCGAACAAGCTGATACCATACGATGATAACAATATGGCGAAAATATGAGCATCGCATTATGCTGATTAATGTTCTGTTGACACAATGAGGAATATTTTTAATCCGTCGAATTTCATTGAAAATTCTTATCAACGAGGCAGAACGAGATCATAATTTTTTTTTGTTGGACAACGGTAAACATTGAACCGAGTGCCAGAGTACGCAAATAAACAAGAAAAGGAGCAACACAACGTTGTCATTGTCAACATTCAAAATAACACAAAAAATGTAACGATATGTAGAGGGGGAGAGAGAAGCAAAAATATTTAATGGAGATAATGTAGAGCTTAAATTTCCTGGGATAAAATATCAGAATGTCGAATGTGACTTGATAAACATAAAACCTGGCAGCACACACAACCTCAAATATTACCATATTCCAAGCTGATTAAATGAGAAAGGAGCACATAATAAAGACTTTATTATGTCAGGTTGTTGTAAAAAATGTGTTGATATCAACAACCAACCATTGACGTAAATCGTTTTTTTCTTCTTTGACCGTGGCAATATTCCAAGCGAGACGTGGCAAAAGGTGAAAACTTCTTTAAAACCACAAAGTGTATCAACGAGTTCTACGTGCGCATTTAAATCTCGAATATATGTATATGCTAAAAAAAGTATTCTTTTCCACGGAGGTAGGAGGTAGCGCGTACGTGCTCCAGAAGACGTATTTCGTATTGATGCGTATCTGCTGTATCTCAGGGAGAAAAAGAATATTCAGAGCGGTCACTTTCATGCTCCAATGCTTTCAGCAAGGATACAAGAACGGTGGGAAAAAAGGTCGAGTGATTCATGCCGAGTGGGAACTGGAAGAATCAAAGCATTTCTTGGAACTCAATCGTGAACTGGAATCTCTATATTCATATAATTATTTCGAGTGGTGTGGTTAAGAAAGGAATAGGGCCATGTTATTTTTGCAATGTGCCTACCTGTAAATACACCTTATCTCGAACATAGCAGACACAGCGTGTGCATAGCATAGTGTCTTTCAATTCATGGAATTTTATAAGAATCACATAGTTACAATGTACATATATACGCATATATGAACTCCCAATTCACTTCTTCATTCAATACCTCTCCCCAATCAATCAATCAAATTTTTTCTCCCTTTTTGTAATCGAGCAAGAATGTGTATCTGTTCGAGCATTTACATAATGTGGGTTCTCTGCTCGAACAACGCCTTCAGAGAATGGAAAGCGTTTCTGAATTTTTGCACATATCATTCATTGTAGATTGTAGATATCATCTCGTTCTAGAGCAAAGAGAA